>JAREIK010001780.1:33470-122848 GCA_029783825.1 Sapria himalayana
ATTAATAAGATAGATATAATTTAAATATAATAAAAAAACCTGAAATGATTCAGAAGAAATCAAAATATATTACTTTATAATAATTTGTTATTTTGAATTTTTTTTTCTTTTAAAAAGTTTATCCATATTTTGTTGATGAAAATTAATTTATATAAATTATATTTGTCTAACTCATAATTTATTTTTTAATTAATATTTAATTAAAATAAACAAATAAATAATTAAAATGAATATTTAAAAATATAATAAAAAAAATAATATTGAGATTTATTCTTTATTATTTTGGGTATACCAGTCTAATTTAAATTAGATCTGTCTCTCTAATAATTTATTTTGTAATTAATATTTTTATAAAAATAAACGGATAAATAATTAAAATAAAAATTTTATATTATACTGAATAAAAATTAAAATAAGATTTATGAATTATTATAAATGTATACCAGTTTAATATTTTAAGTATTTAGAGGATTTTTCGTTTATGACTTTAGTGATTTATATTTTTAGGCATTTAGTGGTTTATCGGTTTTATTTAAATAATGAAATAACAAAAAAATTATTTTTGATATTTTTTCACATTTTCAAAGGTTATAACCTTTGAAAATATAATAATTTTAAAATTTTTTAAAAATGTGAATACAATATTTAGTAATAATAATCATTATACTTATATATAATATAAACTAAATATAAATAATTTTATTGATAAATATGATATCAATTATCAGTTTATTTTTTTAGTTTTTGATAGATAATAATCATTATAATGATTACTAAATAATAATTTTTTTTTAGTTTTTGCTTCTTTTTATAATCTTATATTTTTTTTGATGAAAAATAAATTATTTAAATTATATTTGTATCTCTCATAATTTATTTTGTATTTAATATTTTAATAAATTATTTAAATTATATTTAAGATTTACTAGTATAAAGGTTTAAGTATTTAGGGGCTTTTGTGTTTAGGAGTTTAGAGGTTTAAGTGTTTAGGAATTTAGTTGTTTATAAGTTTTATTTAAACAAATATATAACAAAAAATTTATATATATTATTTTTTTTAATTTTTGAAGATTATAACCTTTGAAAATATAATAATTTTTAAATTTTTTCATATGTAAATATAATATTAAGTTATACTAATCTTAATAATTATAAGTCATTTAAATTAAATATAAATAATTATATTGCAATATATTATAATAATGATCAAAAAATATTTAATAAACAATTATTAATAAGATAGATATTATTTAAAATATATTTGCAAAATCTAAATTTATTCAAAATCAATGTAAAATATATTACTTAATAATAATTTTTTTAATGTTTTGCTTTTTTTATAACTTTATATTTTTGTTATTATAAACAAATTATTTAAATCAATTTGTCTTACTCATAATTTATATTGTAATTTATAATTCTATAATAATAAACTAATATATAATTAAAATATTTATTTAAAATTATAATGAATACAAATAAAATTGAGATTTATTATTTATTATTCAGGATATACCGGTTTAATGGTTTAAGTATTTAGGTGTTTTTGGGTTTAGGAGTTTAGTGATTTAAATGTTTAGACTTTTAGTCATTTATAATTATTATCTAAAGATTTAAAAAATAAAAAATTCAACTTTTTGATTTTTTTTAATTTTTGAAGGTTTTAACCTTTGAAAATATAATAATTTTAAATTTTTTTAAAAGTGAATATAATATTTAGTTATAATAATCTTAATAATTAGATATAATGTAAACTAAATATAAATAATTTTATTAATAGATATTATAATAATAATCAATAAATAAATTAATAAACTAGTATTAATAAGAATGATATAAATTAAAATATAATTGTAGAATCTAAGATTATTCAAAATCAAAATAAGATATATTACTATATAATAATTTATTATTTTAAAAATTTTGCCTCATTTTATAAGCATATATATTTTTTTGATGAAAAATAAATTATTTAAATTATATCTGTTTCACTAATAATTTACTTTGTAATTAATATTTCTATCAAAATAAATTGATAAATAAATAAAATGAATATTTAAAATTATAACGAATACTAAAAAATAGAGATTTATGATTTATTATTTAGGGTATGCCTATTTAATGGTTTAAGTTTTTTGTGGTTTTGGGGTTAAGGAGTTTATTGATTTATATGTTTGCACATTTAGGTGGTTATAGGTTTTATTTAATCAATGAAATAAACAAAAAATTTATTTTTATTAATTTTCGGGATTTTCAAAGGTTATTTCATTTGAAAATATAATAATTTTTAAATTTTTTTCAAAAGTGAATTCAATATTACGTTATAATAATCATTATATTTATATTTCATATAAATTCAATATAAATAAATATATTGATAAATATTCTAATAATGATCAAAAAATAAATTAATAATCTATTATTAATAAGATAGATATCAATTAATATATAATTACAAAACCTAAAATGATTCAGAAGGAAAGCAAAATATATTACTATATAATAAATATTTGTTTTGAAATTTTATCTTCTTTTTATAAGTTTATCTATATTTTTGGATGAAAGATAATTTATATAAATTATATTTGTATACCTCATTATTTATATTGTAATTAATATTTAATAAAAATACACGAATAAATAATTAAAATGAATATTTTAAAATATAATGAAAAAAATAATATTGAGATTTATTATTTATTATTTAGGGTATACCAGTTTAAAAGGTTTATCTATTTACTGTTTTTGAGATTTCAAAGTTATTGACTAAGTGTTTAGGCATTTAGTAGTTTATAGGATTTATTTTAAATAATGAGATAACAAAAAAATTAATTTGATATTTTCTCACATTTTCAAAGGTTATAACATTTGAAAATATAATAATTTAAAATTTTTTTAAAAAGGTGAATACACTATCTACTAATAAGAATCATTATAATTATATATAATATAAACTAAATATAAACAATTTTATTGATAGATATGATATCAATTCTCAAAAAATAAAATAATATGCTATTCTTAATATGATAGATATAAATTAAAATATAATTGGAAAACCTAAAATTATTCAAAATCTAAGTATATATTACTAATTATTATTATTTTTTAATATTTTGCTTTTTTTATAAATTTATATGTTTGTTATTAAAAATAAATTATTTAAATTATATTTGTCTTCCTTATAATTTATTTTGTAATTTATAATTTATTATAAATAAACTAATGAATAATTAAAATAGATATTTAAAATTATAATGAATACAAATAAAATTGAGATTTATTATTTATTATTCAGGATATACAAGTTTAATGGTTTAAGAATTTAGGTGTTTTGGGGTTTAGTCATTTAAATGTTTATCCCTTAAGTGATTTTATCTAATTTTTGAAGGTTATATCCTTTGAAAATATAATAATTTTTAATTTTTTTTTAAAATGTGAATTTAATATTTAGTTATAATAAACTTGATAATTATATATATTGTAAAATCAATATAAATAATTTTATTAATAGATATTATAATAATGATCAATAAATAAATTAATAAACTATTATTAATTTCAATGATATAAATTAAAATATAATTGCAAAATCAAAAATTATTCAAAATTAAATAAAATTAAATTACTAAATAATAATATTTTGTTTTATAAATTTTGTCTCTTTTTATGATCTTATATTTTTTTGATGAAAAATAAATTATTTATATTATATCTCTCACTAATAATTTATTTTGTAATTAATATTTCTATAAAAATAAACTGATAAATAATTAAAATGAATATTTAAATTATAATGAATACTAATAAGAAAGGATTTATTATTTATTATTTAGAGTATACTAATTTAAAGGCTTATGTATTCATGGGCTTCGGCGTTTAGGAGTTTAGTCATTAAGAATTTAGGTATTTTGTGCTTTATAAATTTTATTTAAAAAATCTAATAACAAAAAATTTATTTATTTTTTCTTATTTTCAAAGATTATAACCTTAGAAAACTTAATAATTTTTAAATTTTTTTAAAATGTAAAAATATTATTTTGTTATAATAATCTAAATAATTATATATTATGTAAATTCAATATATATAATTATTTTTATAGATATTATTATGAGGATAATAAAATAAATTAATAAACTATTATTAATAAGATAGATATTAAATAAAATTTATTATACAAAACCTAAAATGATTCAGAATCAAAGTAAAATATATTAATAAGATAGATAATAAATAAAACTATTATTAATAAGATAAAATATACAGGTTTAAAAGATTATATATTTAGAAGTTTTAGGAATTAAGAATTTAGTGATTTAAGTGTTTAGGCATTTAGTAGTTTATAGGTTTTATTTAACAAATAAAATAACAAAAATATTGTTTTTGTTATTTGTTCAATATAAAAAATTTTAATAATATATATTATTTTGATGATCAAAAATAAATTAATAAACTATTATTAATAAGATAGATATTAATTAAAATATATTTGTAGAACCCAAAATAATTCAAAATCAAAGTAAATTATATTACTAAATAAAATTTTAAATTTTTGAAATTTTGTTTATTTTTATAAGCTTATATTTTTTTTCATAAAAAATAATTTATTTATATTATATATATTTCACTCATTATATATTTTGTAAATAATATTTCTATAAAAATAAACTAAAAAATAATTAAAATGAAAATTTAATATTATAATGAATACAAATAAAAATGAGATTTATTATTTATTATTTAAGTTATATAGCTTTAATAGTTTAAGTATTTATGGGGTTTTATGGTTTAGGAGTCTAGAGATTTAAATGTTTATGCATATAGTGGTTTATAAGTTTTATTTAAATAATAAAATAAAAATAAAATTATTTTTGTGATTTTGTATCATTTTTGAAGGTTATAACCTTTGAAAATATAGTAATTTTTAAATTTTTTTAAATGTAAATATAATATTTAGTTATAATAATCTTAATAATTATAAGACATTTAAATTCAATATAAATAATTTTATTGTTAGATATTATAAAATTAATCAAATAATAAATTAATAAACTATTGTTAATAAGATCGATAGCAATTAAAATATAATTGCAAAACCTATATATAATGATTCAAAATCAAAGTAAAATATATTAATAAATAATAATTTTTTTTAAAAAATTTTTCTTCTTTTTATATGCTTATATATTTTTTTCTGATTAAAAATAAATTATTAAAATTATAGTTGTCTCACTCATTATTTATTTTGTAATTAATATTTCTATAAAAAATAAACTAATAAATAATTAAAATGAATATTGAAAATTACAAAGAATACAAATTAAAATGAGATTTATGATTTATTATATGTGGTATACCGATTTAATTGTTTGATTATTTAGGAGTTTTGTCGTTTAGGAGTTTATCAATTTATGTTTTTAAGTATTTAGTGGTTTATAGGTTTTATTTATATAATAAAAATTTAAAAATCTATTTTTGAATTTTTTTGATTTTCAAAGGTTATAACCTTTTAAAATAAAATAATTTTTAAAATTTTTTGAAATGTGAATACTATGTATAATTATATTAATCTTACTAATTATATAATATATAAATTCAATATAAACAATTTTATTGATAGATATTGTAATAATTATCAAAAAATAAATTAATAATTTATTATGAATAAGATTGATATTACTTAAAATATAATATCAAAACCTAAAATGAATCAAAATCAAAGCAAAATATATTACTAAATAATAATTATTTGTTTTTTTAATTTTTATTCTTTTTATAAGCTTATTAATCTTTTGATGAAATATAAATTATATTTGTACCTCATAATTTATTTTATAATTAATACATATATGAAAAAAAAACTAAACAATCAAAATGAATTTTTTAAATTATAATGAAAACAAATAAAAATGAAATTTATTAATTATTATTTAGGGTATACCGAATTAAAGGATTATCAATATATGGGTATCGAAATTTGTAGTTTAGTGATTTAAATGCGTAGGCATTTAGTGGTGTATAGGTTTTTATTTAAACAATAGAATAACAAAAAAAATATTTTTTTTTATTTTTCACATTTTCAAATGTTATATCCTTTGAAAATATTATAATTTTAAAATTTTTTTCAAAAGTGAATACAATATTTAGTTATAATAATCATTATATATATATCCTATAAATTCAATATAAACATTTTTATTGATAAATATTTTAATAATGATGAAAAAATAACTTAATAATCTATTATTAATAAGATAGATATCAATTTAAATATAATTACAAAACATAAAATGATTCAGAAGCAAAGCAAAATATATTACTATACAATAATTTTTTGTTTTAAAATTTTTTTTTTCTTTCAAAAAGTTTATCTATAATTTTTTGATGAAAAACATTTTATATAAATTATATTTGTCTAACTCAATTGATTTTGTATTTAATATTTATATATAAATAAACAAATAAATAATTAAAATGAATATTTAAAATTATAATGAAAGAAAATGAGATTTATTATTTATTATTTAGGGATACGTGTTTAATTTAAATTAGATCTATCTCGCTAATAATTTATTTTATAATTAAGATTTCTATAAAATAAATTGATAAATAATTAAAATAAAAATTTAAAATTATACTAAATAAAAATTAAAATGAGATTTAAGATTTTTTATTAATGTATACCAGTTTAATGGTTTAGGTATTTTGAGGTTTTATCGTTAGGAGTTTGCCAATTTATGTTTTTAGGCTTTTAGTGGTTTATAGGTTTTATACAAAAAAATAAAATAACAAAAAAAATTTCAATAATTTATTATCATTTTCATAGGTTATAACCTTAGAAAATATAATAATATTTATAATTTTTTGAAATGTGAATACAATATTTAGTTATAATAATATTAATAATTATATATCTTATAAATTCACAATTTAATTCAAAGAAAATCATATATTTTATAGTTTATGATTCAAAAGAGTTTACAAGTGATCAAAGTTTTGACTTTTTATTATGTTTGTGTTAGAGATGCTATTTTGGGTTATGCCAAAATATTTATTAGTTTAATTAGCAATTAAGTTTGGAAAAAATAATATCTCAGAGAGTTTGGTTGCTCACATTGATTTACTAGGCCGAAAATACTCAACCTAGATAATTGTTGCCTAGTTTGCAAGTGAATAACAACTCAGGTCGTGCTACTTGAATTGTCAAGTTGACATTGTTTTTTGTTAAAATATAATAAATTTTTATTTTATCAAGAGATAATATTTAAATATTTTATTTTAAAAATTATAAAAATTATTAATCTTTTGCTTAAAACTTATATCCAACTCAAATTAGAATACTCATATAATCAAGAATATTCATAATTAGTGAAATAATTGTTGAGTTCTGCTATTCTTTCAAACATTCAAATAAATATATGTGCATCTAAGAGAATAGTGATATGCATAATGATGCTATACTAAAGCTTGACAATTCAAGTATTCTAATATAAATATTTAAAAATATTTATTACTGATTTAATTCTGTATGCATTTAGTGGTTTATAGGTTTTATTTAAAAAATAAAATAACAAAAAATTTATTTTTATTATTTTTAAATATTTTCAAAGGTTATAACCTTTGAAAATAAGATAATTTTTAATTTTTTTTTTAAATGTAAATTCAATATTTAGTTATAATAATCATTATATTTATATTTCATATATATTCAATATAAATTATTTTATTAAGAGATATTCTAATAATTATCAAAAAAAAATAATAATCTATTAATAATAAGATAGATATCAATTAAAATATAATTACAAAACTAAAAATGATTGAGAAGCAAAGCAAAATATATTACTATATAATAATTTTTCATTTTGAATTTTTTTTTTCTTTTTAAAAGATTATTTATATTTTTTTATGAAAAATAATTTATATAAATTATATTTGTCTAACTCATAATTTATTTTCCAATTAATATTTATATAAAAATAAACAAATAAATATTAAAATGAATATTTAAAATTATAATAAAAAAAATGATATTTATTCTTTATTATTTAGGGTATACCAGTTTAATTTAAAGTATATCTGTCTTAGTAATAATTTATTTTTTAATTAATATTTCTAAAAAAGTTAACTGTTAAATAATTAAAATCAAAATTTAAAATTATACTGAATAAAAATTAAAATAAAAATAAAAAATTATACTGAATAAAAATTAAAATGAGATTTATAACTTATTATTAATATATACCAGTTTAATGGTTTATGTATTTAGAGGTTTTGTCATTTAGAAGTTTAATGATTTATGTTTTTAGGCATTTAGTAGTTTATAGGTTTTATTTAAACAATAAAATAACAAAAAAATTAATTTTGATATTTTTTCACATTTTCAAAGGTTATAACATTTAAAAATATAATAATTTTTAAATTTTTTTCAAATGTAAATATAATATTAAGTTATAATAATCTTAATAATTATAGGTCATTTAAATTCAATATAAATAATTACATTACTAGATATTATAATAATGATCAAAAAAAATTTAATAAACTATTATTAATAAGATAGATATTATTTAAAATATATTTGCAAAATCTAAATTTATTCAAAATCAAAGTAAAATATATTACTAAATAATATTTTTTTTATTGTTTTTCTTTTTTTATAAGTATATATTTTTGTTTTTAAAAATAAATTATTTAAATTATATTTGTCTTACTCATAATTTATTTTGTAATTTATGATTCTATAATAATAATATAATAAATAATTAAAATAAATATTTAAAATTATAATGAATACAAATAAAATTGAGATTTATTATTTATTATTTATGATATAACGGTTTAATTGTTTAAGTATTTAGGTGTTTTGTTGTTTTGGAGTTTAGTAATTTGATTGTTTAGACCTTTAGTGATTTATAGTTTTTATTTAAAGAAAGAAAAAACAAAAAATTTAGTTTTTTGAATTTTTTTTAATTATTGAAGGTTATAACCTTTGAAAATATAATAATTTTTAATTTTTTTGAAATGTGAATATAATATTTAGTTATAATAATCTTAATAATTTTATATAATGTAAACTAAATATAAATAATTTTATTAATATATATTATAATAATGATCAATAAATTAATTAATAAACTAGTATTAATAAGAATGATATAAATTAAAATATAATTGTAAAATCTAAAATGATTCAGAATCAAAATAAGATATATTAATAAAAAATAAATTTTTATTTTTAAAATTTTGACTTTTTTATAAGCATATATATATTTTTTTGATGAAAAATAAATTATTTAAATTATATCTGTCTTACTAATAATTTATTTTGTAATTAATATTTCTATAAAAATAAACATATAAATAATTAAAATGAATATTTAAAATTATAATGAATACTAATAAAAATTAGAATTGTGATTTATTATTTAGACTATACAAATTTAATGTTTTGAGTATTTATGAGCTTCGGGGATTAGGAGTTTAGTCATTTTAGTACATAGTCATTTAGTTGTTTGTAGGATTTATTTAAAAAATAAAAAAAAGTATTTGTGTTATTTTTTCTCTTTTTTGAATGTTAACCTTTGAAAATATAATAAATTTTAAGCTTTTTTTGAAAAGTGAATACAATATGAAGTTAATAATCATAATAATTAAAAATCATATAAATTCAATATAAATTATTATATTGATATATAATATAATAATGATCATACAAAAAGATTAATAAACAATAATTAATAAGATAAATATTGTTTAAAATATATTTACAAAACCTAAAATTATTCAAAATCAAAGTTAAATATTTTACTTAATATTAATTTTAAATTTTTAAATTTTTGTATCCATTTATAAGCTTATATATTTTTTGATGAAAAATAAATTATTTAAATTATATTTGTCTCACTATTAATTTATTTGGTGATTGATATTTCTATAAAAAATAAATAAATAAATAATTAAAATGAATATTTAAAACTATGATGAATACAAATTAAAATGAGTTTTATGATTTATTATATATAGTATACCGGTTTAATGGTTTGATTATTTAGTGGTTTATAGGTTTTATTTATAGAATAAAAATTTAAAATTCTATTTTTTAATTTTTCTGATTTTAAAAGGTTATAACCTTTGAAAATAAAATAATTTTTAAATTTTTTCGAGATGTAAATACCATGCATAATTATATTAATCTTAATAATTTTATATCATATAAATTCAATATAAATAATTTTAATGATAGATATTATAATAATGATCAAAAATTAAATTAATAAACTATTATTAATAATATTAATATTAATTAAAATATATTTACATAACAAAAAATGATTCAAAATCAAATCAAAATATATTACTAAATAATAATTTTTAATTTTTAAAATTTTCATTCTTTTTATAAGCTTATATTTTTTTTATTAAAATAAATTATTTAAATAATATTTTTCTCACTCTCAATTTATTTTGTAATTAATTTTTCTAAAAAATTAAACGATAAATATTTAAAATGAATATTTAAAATTATAATTAATAGAAATAAAAATGAGATTTATTATTTATTAAGTAGTATATAGCTGTTAAAAGGTTTATGTATTTAGGGGTTTCGGGATTTATGAACTTACTGATTTAAGTATGTAAGCATTTAATGATCTATAGGTTTTATTTAAAAAATAAAATAACAAAAAAATTTATTTTTATTATTTTTTCTTAATTTTTAAGGTTATAACCTTTGAAAATATAATAATTTTTAAATTTTTTTAAAAAGTGAAATCAATATTTAGTTATAATAATCAATATATTTATATATCATATAAATTCAATATAAACTATTTTATTGATAAATATTCAAAAAATGATCAAAAAATTAATTAATAATATAATATTAATAAGATAGATATTAATTATAATATAATTACAAAACCTAAAATGATTTGGAAGCAAACCAAATATATATTACTATATAATAATTTTTTGTTTTGAAATTTATTTTTTAAAAAAAGTTTATCTATATTATTTTGATGAAAAATAATTTATATAAATTATATTTGTGTAACTCATAATTTATTTTGTAATTAATATTTATATAAAAATAAACAAATAAATAATTAAATTTAAATATTTAAAATTAAAAAAAAAGAGATTTATTATTTATTATTTTAGGATATAGCGGTTTTATTTAAATTAGATCTGTCTCACTAATAATTTATTTTGTAATTAATATTTTTATAAAAATAAACTAATAAATAATTAAAATAAAAATAAAAATAAAAATAAAAATTAAACTAAATAATTAAAATAATTTATTTTGTTCCTCTTTCAACTCTAGAATCATTGCTAAAGCTCTAACCAAAATAATAGGTGCTTTTACTTTATCTCTATTATGTTTCATCATATTTGATGTTGAATCAATGGGCTATCAAAGGTAATTTGACTCATGTATGCTAATAGACTAAACCATAGTTGCACCCCTATGTGTTGAAATAGCTAGTTGTTGAGGATGCAATTTATATTGATTATTGTAATTTATTCTAAAATATATCTCATTCACACACTCAAAGAAAATTTTTTAAAACATAGTTCACCTCTAAAAAAATAACCACCTTGTAGCCTATTAGAACAAACTAGCCCCAGGGTGGTTTGAGCAGGACAAGAGGTATGGGATCTCTTTCAATCAAGAATCAAAAAATTTATTTTATTGGCATGTCTAAGCCTTTTTTTATATCCTCATGGATATGAAAAGTATCATTTCTTTCTTTTTAATTTAAATGAGTTATGTATACAAGCTCACAATACACAAAAAGGCGTAAATGTATCATATTCAAATGTATAAAAGGTTTTAATCATTGCTCAAAATATTAGTTTTGCATATTGCCACTTGAGGTAACAAATCAAATGAAAAAGGCAAAGTGATATTTCAATCCCAAGTATTTTAGCTATAGAAGTTATAAAGAGTAGTACTCGAGCTTTTACTATTTCTAGGGTCATGACTTTTGCTCTTGAGGAATGTCCAAATTTACAATCATTCCTTGTGCAATAACATTGCAATATAAGATAAAATACACAAGTAATGGTCATATCAAATACTGTGACCCAATATTATAGTGATTAAATATATATTCATGATCATTCTTAGTGCCATATCAATATGTTCAACAGAGAGACACAAGTTATGGCATATTCTCATCAATATGATTTTGTGTTCTAGAGAAAAAATATACAATCATGAGCATTGCTAATGTTACAATAATCTAAAGCAAGAAATAGACTGAATCAATAACTCACCCCTTGAGTCATGGCTTTGTGTTACATATACAAAAAGATAAATCTGTGACATTCCTAAAAGTTGTAAATTTCAATTTAAATTTAACACTTAGTCATTTGATTATAAAAGTGCAAAACATGAGATTTAGGAGTTAGGGTTTATGGATTAGGGTTATAGTATATTGTTTAAGGTTTAGGATTTAAAGTTTAGTGTTTTTTGGTTTTTTTTGTTTTTTTTAGGAAAATACACACTTTATTAATCATTTAGGCACACAACTTACAAGAGACTAAAAAGCTAACTAAATTAGGCCAGCCCACCAAAAATTATGCACTTTAATGATTCTATGGATAAAATACATAAAAAACATAATGCCTAATAATTCCAAGAGTACGAATAGAACTAAAATCACCTGGCATTCCCGGACTTCAGAGTTGGCATTGAGTCATTATGTGCACTGCGTCCTTTCCATTCGGATTTGTCCAAGCCTTTTGGAGGAACCTGAATGATTCACCATATTAAAATTATTAAAATATAAGATTGTGCATGTGTGTGACATGCAGCATCAAGGGTTTGCCTATGTCATTGCTATGCAATGAAATACATGTAAAACTGTATACCCATAAATCCAAAAGTCCATATCTACGACACTTTGTCAATTCATTCTCACCTCTGAATTCCTCATTATTTTGCTCTAATCACCCTCAAAAGAGTATCTCTTGGGTTAGAATGCTTCCTCCTCGAGCTCCAAGAAGTGGCTGTATGTTGCACCGACAAAATATCAAATAATATGCATGCAACGGTGTGCATGTGTGATGAGGTCCATCTCATAGTCTAATTATCTACGCATACAACCAAGCTAGAATACAAGTAAAATTACAAAATGCTATAAAGATGGGTCTTCTGCTCCCGGGAGTGTAGCATCACCTAATGTGTATTTACAAAATGCATTAGTGGGCCCCACTTAGATATACTTTTGGGTCCAGTTGCCCTATTTGCATGATACATAGAGAACAAACAAAATTGTGTGTGTGAGTATGTCATTATCCGTCTCTACAAGTACATGGTGCATACAAAGTCCAAAATACAAATAAGACAACAAACATAAACTACAAGTTTGAATCTTTCGCTCCCGTGTGGCTGGTCTGGACTCCATTGCTTACTGGCCCTGCTTGGTGATGCTTAGGATTTTTCTGGCTCTCCAATTAATCATGGATTACCCGCTACACGTGTTGGGCGATGGTTGGGTGTCCCTCTATGCTGCCTGATAGTGCTAGTGGGACCCACTCCTAGATACTCCTGGGTTTACTACCGACCACTTTGCTCGGTCTCGTCAGTTGTCTTAATGTTATCATTCCGGCTTGCTAGTGGGGCCCTCTACAAGCTGGTGGCCCATACTTCTAGCTTCTTCCACGACATGCTGGCTCCTCTAAATGCTACACCAAAATGGACAAGAATATGTGCATGTGTGTACTGTGGTCTGTCGTTATGTGTGTGTGGTGCAACAATATCATGGTTTAGGAGTTTAGTAATTTAAGTATTAAGGTATTTTGTGGTTTATAGTTTTATTTAAATAATTAAATAACAAAAAAATTTTTTTTATGATTTTTTTTCATTTTCAAGGATATAACCTTTGAAAATATTATAATTTTTAATTTTTTTTAAATGTTAATACCATATTTAATTATAATAATCAAAAAATTAAATATCATGGAAATTCAATATAAATAATTTTATTAATCGATATTATAATATTGATGATAAAATAGATTAATAAACTATTATTAATAAGATAGATATTAATTAAAATATATTTGCAAAACCTAAAATGATTCAAAATCAAAGTAAAATATATTACTAAATAATAATTTTTTATTTTTAAATTTTTGATTCTTTTTATAAGCTTATAAATTTTTTTGATGAAAATAAATTATTTACATTATATTTGTATTATTCATAATTTTATTTTGCTATTTATATTTATTTAAAAATAAACTAATAAATAAATAAAATAAATATTGAAATTATAATGAATAGAAATAAAAATGAGATTTATTATTAATTATTTAGGGTATACTGGTTTAATGGTTTAAGTATTTAGGAGTTGAGAAGTTTAGTGATTTAAGTGTTTAGGGATTTAGTAATTTATTTGTTTTATTTAAATAATGAAATAAGAAAAAAATTAATTTTCAAATTTTTTATGAATTTTGAATGTTAAAACCTTTATAAATATAATAATTTTTAAATTTTTTCAAATATGAATACAATATTTAGTTATATTAAACTTAATAATTATATATCATGTAAATTAAAAATAAACAATTTTATTGATAGATATTAATAAACTAAATATAAAGATAAATATAATAATGATCAAAAATTAAATTAATAAACTATTATTTATTGATAGATATTTAAATATTATTTATAAATACTTAAACCGTTAAAGATGGTTTAAATGTTTATGTTTTAAGGGTTTGGGGGTTTTGGGATTTAGGAGTTTAATGATTTAAGTGTTTTGGCATTTAGTAGTTGATAGGTTTTATATAAACAATAAAATAACAAAAAATTTATTTTTGGGATTTTATCTAATTTTAAAATATGATAACCTTTAAAAATATAATAATTTTTAAATTATTTTCAAATGTAAATATAATATTTAGTTATAATAATTTTAATAATTATATATCATGTAAATTCTATATAAATAATTTTATTGTTAAATATTCTAATAATGATCAAAAAATAAATTAATAATCTATTATTAATAAGGTAGATATCAATTAAAATATAATTACGAAACCTAAAATGATTCAGAAGCAAAACAAAATATATTATTATATAATAATTTTTTTTTTGAAAATTATTTTTTTTAGAAAGCTTATCTATAATTTTTTGATGTAAAATAGTTTATATAAATTATTTTTGTCGGGCATAATTTATTTTGTGATTAATATTTATATATAAATAAACAAATAAATAATTAAAATGAATGTATAAAATTATAATGAATAAAAATGAGATTTATTATTTATTATTTACGGATACTGTTTTAATTAAAATTAGATTAGTCTCACTAATAATTTATCTTGTAATTAATATTTCTATAAAAATAAACTGATAAAAAATTAAAATAAAAATTTAAAATTATACTAAATAAAAATAAAATGAGATTTATAAATTATTATTAATGTTTACCAATTTAAAGGTTTAAGTTTTAGAGGTTTTTCCGTTTAGGAGTTTAGCGATTTATGTTTTTAGGCATTTAGTGGTTTATAGGTTTTATTTAAATAATGAAATAACAAAAAATATATTATTTATATTTTTTCACATTTTCAAATGTTATAACCTTTGAAAATATAATAATTTTAAAGTTTTTTAAAAATGTGAATACAATATTTAGTAATAATAATTATATTAATTATAAATAATATAAACTAAATATAAACAATTTTATTGTTTGATATGATATCAATTATCAAAAATTAAATTAATATGCTATTATTAATATGATATATATAAATTAAAATATAATTGCAAAACCTAAAAATATTCAAAATCCAAGTAAAATTTATTCTAAATAATAATTTTTTTTTATTTTTTGCTTCTTTTTATAAGCTTATAATTTTTTGATGAAAAATAAATTATTTAAATTATATTTGTTTCACTCATAATTTATTTTGTAATTAATATTTTAATAAATTATTTAAATTATATTTAAGGTTTACAAGTCTAAAGGTTTAAATATTTAGGTACTTTGTGTTTAAAAGTTTAGAGGTTTGAGTGTTTTATCATTTAGTGGTTTATAAGTTTTATTTAAACAATGAAATAACAAAAAAAAAATTTTATTACTTTTTTTAATTTTTGAAGGTTATAACCTTTGAAATATAATAATATTTAAATTTTTTTCAAACGTAAATATAATATTTAGTTCTAATAATCTTAATAATTATAAGTCATTTAAATTCAATATAAATTATTACATTTCTAGATATTATAATAATGATCAAAAAAATTTAATAAACTATTATTAATAAGATAGATATTATTTAAAATATATTTGTAAAATCTAAATTTATTCAAAATCAAAGTAAAATATATTACTTAATAATAATTTTTTTAATGTTTTGCTTTTTTTATAACTTTATATTTTTTTTATTATAAATAAATTATTTAAATTAATTTGACTTACTCAAAATTTATTTTGTAATTTATAATTCTATAATAATAAACTAATAAATAATTAAAATAATTATTTAAAATTATAATGAATACAAAAAAAATTGAGATTTATTATTTATTATTCAGGTTATACCGGTTTAATGGTTTAAGTATTTAGATGTTTTTGGGTCTAGGAGTTTAGTGATTTAAGTGTTTAGAGCTTTAGTGATTTATAGATTTTTTTAAAGAGAGAAAAAATAAAAAATTTAGTTTTTTGATTTTTTTAAATTTTTGAAGGTTGTAACCTTTGAAAATATAATAATATTTAATTATTTTTAAAGTGAATATAATATTTAGTTATAATAATCTTAATAATTATATATAATGTAAACTCGATATAAATAATTTTATTAATAGATTTTATAATAATGATCAATAAATAAATTAATAAACTAGTATAAATAAGAATGATATAAATTAAAATATAATTGTAAAATATAAAATGATTTAAAATCAAAATAAGATATATTATTAAATAATAATTTTTTATTTTTAAAATCTTGCCTCATTTTATAAGCATTTTTTTTGATGAAAAATAAATTATTTAAATTATATATGTCGCACTAATAATTTAATTTGTAATTAATATTTCTATAAAAATAAACTGATAAATAATTAAAATGAATATTTAAAATTATAATAAATACTAATAAAACTGAGATTTATGATTTATTATTTAGACAATACTAATTTAATATTTTAAGTATTTATGGACTTCGGGGTTTAGGAGTTTAGTCATTTTAGTATTTAGTCACTTCGTGGTTTATAGGTTTATATAAAAAATAAAATAACATTTATTTTTGTTATTTTTTCTCATTTTAGAAGGTTATAAACTTCGAAAATATAATAATTTTTAAATTTTTTTTTGAAAAGTGAATACAATATGAAGTTATAATAATCATAATAATTATATATCATATGAATTCAATATAAACTATTCTATTGATATTTATTATAATAATGATCATAAAAAAGTAATAACTAATTATTAATAATAAAAATATTTTTTAAAATATATTTACAAAACCTAAAATGACTCAAAATCAAAGTGAAATATTTTACTAAATATTAATTTTAAATTTTTTAATTTTTGTATCCATTTATAAGCCTATTAATTTCTTGATGAAAAATAAAATATTTAAATTATATTTGTCTCAATAATAATTTATTTTTTAATTTATATTTCTATAAAATTAAACTAATAAATAATTAAAATGTATATTTAAAATTATAATCAATACTAATAAAAATGAGATTTATTATTTATTATTTAGGGTATAACTATTTAATTGTTTATGTTTTTTGTGGTTTTGGGGTTAAGGAGTTTATTGATTTATATGGGTACACATTTTAGTGTTTATATGTTTTATTTAATCAATGAAATAAAAGAAATTTATTTTTATGAATTTTCGTGATTTTCAAAGGTTATGACCTTTAAAAATATAATAATTTTTTAATAGTTCTAAAATATGAATACAATACTTAGTTATAATAATCTTAATAATTATATTTGTTGTAGATTCAATATAAAAAAATGTATTAAAATATATTATAAAAATGATCAAAAAATAAATTAATAAACTATTAATAATAAGATAGATATTAATTAAAATATATTTGCATAACCCAAAATAATTCAAAATCAATGTAAATTAAAATTTTAAATTTTGAAATTTTGTTTATTTTTATAAGCTTATTTTTTTCATAAAAAATAATTTATTTAAATTATATCTTCTCACTCATTCTTTATTTTGTAATTAATATTTCTATAAAAATAAACTAAAAAATAATTAAAATGAATATTTAAAATTATAATGATTACGAATAAAAATGAGATTTATTATTTATTATTTAGGTTATATAGGGTTAATGGTTTATCTATTTAGGGGGTTTTGGGGTTTAAGAGTCAAAAGATTTAAATGTTTAGGCATTTAGTTGTTTATAAGTTTTATTTAAATAATAAAATAATAAAAAATTATTTTTGTGATTTTTTATCATTTTTGAAGGTTATAACTTTTGAAAATATAATAATATTTAAATTTTTTTCAAATGTAAATATAATATTTAGTTATAATAATCTTAATAATTATAAGATATTTAAATTCAATATAAGTAATTTTATTGTTAGATATTATAAAATTGATCAAATAATTAATTAATAAACTATTCTTAATAAGATTGATAGCAATTAAAATATTATTGCAGAACCTATATATAAAGATTCAAAATCAAAGTAAAATTTATTACTAAATATTAATTTTTTGTTTTTAAAATTTTACTTCTTTTTATATGCTTATATTTTTTTTTGAATAAAAATAAATTATTAAAATTATAGTTTTCTCGCACAATATTTATTTTATAATTAATATTTCTATAAAAAATAAACTAATAAATAATTAAAATGAATATTTAAAATTATAATAAATACTAATTAAAATGAGATTTATGATTTATTATATGTGGTATACTAGTTTAATGGTTTGATTATTTAGAAGTTTTGTCATTTAGGCGTTTATCAATTTATGTTTTTAGGTATTTAGTGGTTTATAGGTTTTATTTATATAATAAAAATAAAATTTTTTTTTTGATTTTTTCTAATTTTCAAAGGTTATAACCTTTAAAAATAAAATAATTTTTAAATTTTTTTGAAATGTGAATACAATGTATAATTATCTTAATCTTACAAATTATATATCATATAAATTCAATATAAATAATTTTAATGATAGATATTATAATAATGACCAAAAATTAAATTAATATATGATTATTAATAATATAAATATTAATTAAAATATATTTACATAACACAAAATGATTCAAAATCAAATCAAAATATATTACTAAATAATAATATTTAATTTTTAAAAATGTCTTTTTATAAGCTTACATTTTTTTTTGATTAAAAATAAATTATTTAAATAATATTTGTCTTACTCGAAATTTATTTAGTAATTAATTTTTCTAAATAATTAAACTATAAAAAATTAAAATGAATATTTAAAATTATAATAAATAGAAATAAAAATGAGATTTATTATTTATTAATTAGTATATAGATGTTAAAATGTTTATGTATTTAGGGGTTCGGGGTTAATGAGCTTACTAATTTAAGTAATTAAGCATTTAATGGTCTATAGGTTTAATTTAAAAAATTAAATAACTAAAAATTTATTTTTATTATTTTTTCTCATTTTTTAAGATTATAAACTTTGAAAATATAATTATTTTTAAATTTTTTTCAAAAGTGAATACAATATTTATTTATAATAATCATAATAATTATATATCATATAAATTCAATATAAACAATTTTATTGATAGATATTCACATAATTATCAAAAAAAAAATTAAAAATCTATTATTAATAAGATTGATATTACTTAAAATATAATATGAAAACAAAAAATGAATCAAAATCAAAGCAAAATATATTACTAAATAATAATTATTTGTTTTTAAATTTTTATTCTTTTTATAAGATTATCAATTTTTTGATGAAAAATAATTTTTATAAATTATATTTTTAACTCATAATTTATTATATAATTAATACATATATAAAAATAAAAAACTAAACAATCAAACTGAATTTTTTAAATTATAATGAAAACAAATAAAAATTAAATTTATTAATTATTATTTAGGGTATACCGATTTAAAGGATTATCTATATAGAGGTACAGGATTTTGTAGTTTAGTAATTAAATGCTTTGGCATTTATTGGTGTATAAGTTTTATTTAAACAATATAATAACAAAGAAAAAATATTTGTTTTTATTTTTTCACATTTTCGAAGGTTATAACCTTCGAAAATATAAGAATTTTAAAATTTTTTTCAAAAGTGAATTCAATATTTAGTTATAATAATCATTTTATTTATATTTTATATAAATTAAATATAAACATTTTTATTGATACATATTCTAATAATGATGAAAAAATAACTTAATAATCTCTTATTAATAAGATAGATATCAATTAAAATATAATTACAAAACATAAAATCATTCAGAAGCAAAGCATAATATATTACTATACAATAATTTTTTGTTTTGAAATTTTTTTTCTTTTAAAAAGTTAATCTATAATTTTTTGATGAAAAATAATTTATATAAATTATATTTGTGTAACTCATAAATTTTTTTGTAATTAATATTTATATATAAATAAACTAAATAAATATTTAAAATGAATATTTAAAATTATAATAAAAAAAAATAAGATTTATTATTTATTATTTAGGAATACCGGTTTAATTTAAATTAGATCCGTCTCACTAATAATTTATTTTGTAATTAATATTTCTTTCAAAATAAACTAATAAATAATTAAATTAAATATTTAAAATTATACTGAATAAAATTTAAAATGAGATTTATTATTTATTATTAATGTATACCAGTTTAATGGTTTAAGTATTTAGAGGTCATTTAGGAGTTTTGCATTTTTTGTTTTTAGGCTTTTAGTGGTTTATAGGTTTTATTTAAAAAATAAAATAGCAAAAAATATATTATTATTATTTTTTGATATTTTCAAAGGTTATAACCTTTCAAAATATAATAATTTTTAAATTTTTTTAAAAAGTGAATACAATCTTTAGTTATAATAATAATTATATTTATATATCATATAAATTCAATATAATCAATTTTATTGATAAATATTCTAATAATGATCAAAAAATAAATTAATAATCTTTTATTAATAAGATAGATATCAATTAATATATAATTACAAAATCAAAAATGATTCAGAAGCAAAGAACAATATATTACTATATAATATTTTTTTGCTTTAAAATTTTTTTTTCTTTTAAAAAGTTTATAAATAATTTTTTGATGAAAAACAATTTATATAAATTATATTTGTCTAACTCAATTTATTTTGTAATTAATATTTATATATAAATAAACAAATAAATAATTAAAATGATTATTTAAAATTATAATGAAAAAAAATTGAGATCTATTATTTATTATTTAGGGATATAGATTAAATTTAATTTAGACTTGTCTCACTAATAATTTATTTTGTAATTAATATTTCTATAAAATTAAACTGATAAATAATTAAAATAAAAATATAAAATTATACTGAATATATATTAAAATGAATTTTATGATTTAATATTAATCAATACCAATTTAATGGAATAAGTATTTAGAGGTTTTATTGTTTAGAAGTTTATCAATTTATGTTTTTAGGCTTTTCGTGGTTTATAGGTTTTATTTAAAAAATAAAATAACAATAAATATATTTTTATTATTTTTTAATATTTTCAAATGTTATAACCTTTCAAAATATAATAATTTAAAAATTTTTTTCTAAAGTGAATACAATCTTTATTTATAATAATCATTATATTTATATATCATATAAATTCAATATAAACAATTTTATTAATAAATATTCTAATACTCATCAAAAAATAAATTAATAATCTATTATTAATAAGAGAGATTGCAATTTAAAAAAAGATAGATATCAATTAAAATATAATTATAAAACCTAAAATGATTCATAATCAAAGTAAAATTTATTACTATATAATAATTTTTTGTTTAAAAATTTTTTTTTGCTTCTAAAAAGTTTATTTATAATTTTTTGATGTAAAATAATATAAATAAATTATATTTTTCTATATCAATTTATTTTGTAATAAATATTTATATATAAATAAAAAATAAATAATTAAAATGAATATTTAAAATTATAATGAAACAAAATAAGATTTATTAATTATTATTTAGTGGTACCAGTTTAATTTAAATTAGATCTGTCTCACTAATAATTTATTTTGTAATTAATATTTCTATAAAAATATGGATAAATAATTAAAATAAAAATTTAAAATTATATTGAATAAAAATTAAAATGAGATTTAAGATTTATTATTAATGTATACCAGTTTAATGGTTTAAGTATTTAGATGTTTTGTCGTTAAAAGTTTAGCGATTTATGTTTTTAGGCTTTCAGTGGTTTATAGGTTTTATATAAAAAAATAAAATAACAAAAAAAATTTCTATAATTTGTTATCATTTTCTTAGGTTATAACCTTTAAAAATATAACAATATTTACAATTTTTTGAAATGTGAATACAATATTTAGTTATAATAATATTAATAATTATATATCATATAAATTAAATATAAACAATTATATTGATAGATAATATAAAAATGATCAAAAATAAAATTAATAAACTATTAATAAAAAGATAGATATTAATTAAAAAATATTTACTAAACCCAAATTGATTCAAAATTAAAGTAAAATATATTACTGGATAATAATTTTTTATTTTTAAATTTTTTCTTCTTTTATAAGGGTATATTTTTTTTATTAAAAATAAATAAATTAAATTATATTTGTTACACTCAAACTTTATATTGTAATAAATATTTCTATAAAAATAAACTGATAAATAATTAAAATGAATATTTAGAATTATAAGGAATACTAATAAAAATGAGAATTATGATTTATTATTTAGACTATAATAATTTAATGTTTTGAGTATTTATGAGCTACTGGGATTAGAAGTTTAGTCATTTTAGTATTTAGTCATTTAGTGGTTTATAGGTTTTATTTAAAAAATAAAATATAAAAAAAGTATTTTTGTTATTTTTTCTCTTTTTTGAAGGTTATAACCTTTGAAAATATAATAATATTTAATTTTTTTTTGAAAAGTGAATACTATATGAAGTTAATAATCATAATAATTAAATATCATATAAATTCAATATAAATTATTTTATTGGTATATATTATAATAATGATCATAAAAAAATAATAAACAATTATTAATAAGATAAATATTGTTTAAAATATATTTGCAAAACCTAAATGATTCAAAATCAAAGTGAAATATTTTACTAAATATTAATTTCAAATTTTTAAATTTTTGTATCCATTTAAATGCTTATATATTTTTTGATTAAATAATAAATTTTTTAAATTATATTTGTCTCACTAATAATTTATATTTTAATTTATATTTATTTAAAAATAAACTTATAAATAATTAAGATGTATGTTTAAAATTATAATGAATACTAATAAAAATGAGATTTATTATTTATTATATATAGTATACCAGTTTAATGGTTAAATTATTTAGGGGTTTTGTCGTTTAGAAGTTTAGCTATTTATGTTTTTAGGCATTTAATGGTTTATAGGTTTTATGTATATAATAAAAAAAAAATTTTTTCTGATTTTTTCTGAATTTCAAAGGTTATAAACTTTGAAAAGAAAATAATTTTTGAAATTTTTTGAAATGTGAATACTATGTATAATTATATTAATCTTATTAATTATATATAATATAAATTAAATATAAATAATTTTAATGATAGATATTATAATAATGATCTAAAATTAAATTAACCAACAATTATTAAAAATATAAATATTAATTAAAATATATTTACATAACACAAAATGATTCAAAATCAAATCAAAATATATTACTAAATAATAGTATTTAATTTTTAGCTTTTTCCTTCTTTTTTTAAGCTTATTTTTTTTTGATTAAATATAAAATCTTTAAATATTATTTGTATCATTCGAAATTTATTTCGAATTAATTTTTGCTAAAAAAATTAAACTATAAATAATTAAAATGAATATTTAAAATTATAATAAATAGAAATATAAATGAGATTTATTATTTAATAATTTGAATATAGCTATTAAAAGGTTTATGTATTTAGGGGTTTCGGGGTTTATGAGCTTACTGATTTAAGTAAGTAATAATTTAATAATAATATATAAAGGTATTTTTATTTCAAAAATGAAATAACAAAAAATGAAATAACATTTGAAATTATTTTTATTTAAAAAATGAAATAACAAAAAATTTATTTTTATTATTTTTTTCTTATTTTTTAAGGTTATAACTTTTGAAATTATAATAATATTTAAATTTCAAAAGTGAAGACAATATTTATTTATAATAATCATAATAATTATATATCAAATAAATTCAATATAAATAATTTTATTGATAGATATTCTAATAATTATCAAAAAATAAATTAAAAATCTATTATGAATAAGATTGATATTACTTAAATTCTAATATCAAAACCTAAAATGATTCAAAAGCAAAGCAAAATATATTACTAAATAATAATTATTTGTTTTTAAATTTTTATTCTTTTTATAAGCTTATCTATTTTTTGAAGAAAAATAATTTTTATAAGTTATATTTTTAAATCATAATTTATTTTATAATTAATACAGATATACAAATAAAAAACTAAAAATCAAAATGATTTTTTAAATTATAATGAATACAAATATTAATGAGATTTATTAATTATTATTTAGTGTATATCGGTTTAAAAGATTATCTATATAGGGGTATGAGGATTTTGTAGTTTAGTGATTTAAGTGTTTAGGCATTTAGTGGTGTATAGGTTTTATTTAAACAATGAAATAACAAAAAAATATATTTTTTTTATTTTTCAGATGTTCAAAGGTTATAATCTTTGAAAATATAAAAATTTTAAAACTTTTTTCTAAAGTGAATACAATAATTTGTGATAATAATTATTAAATTTATATATCATATAAATTCATTATAAACATTTTTATTGATATATATTTTAATAATGATCAAAAAATAAATTAATAATCTATTATTAATAAGATATATATCATTTAAAATATAATTACAAATATTAAAATGATTCAGAATCTATGCAAAATATATTACTATATAATAATTTTTTGTTTTGAAATTTGTTTTTAAAAATTTATCTATATTTTTTTTGATGAAAAATAATTTATATAAATTATATTTGTTTAATTCATAATTTATTTTGTAATTAATATTTATATAAAAATATACAAATAAATAATTAAAATGAATATTTAAAATTATAATGAAAAAAAATGAGTTTTATTATTTATTATTTAGGATATACCGGTTTAATTTAAATTATATCTATCTAACTAATAAATTATTTTGTAATTAATATTTCTATAAAAATAAACTGATAAATAATTAAAATAAAAATTTAAAATTAAACTGAATAAAAATTAAAATGAAATTAAAGATTTATTATTAATGTATACAAGTTTAATTATTTAAGTATTTAGAGGTTTTGTCATTTAGGAGTTTAGCGATTTATGTTTTTAGGCATTTAGTGGTTTAAAGGTTTTATTTAAATAATAAAATAAAAAAAAAGTATTTTGTAATTTTTTCTCATTTTCATAAGTCATAACCTTTGAAAATATAATAATATTTAAAATTTTTTGAAATGTAAATATAATATTTAGTTATAATAATATTAATAATTATATATCATGTAAATTTAATATAATCAATTTTTTTGATAGATATTATAATAATGATAAAAATTAAATTAATAAACTATTAATAATAAGATAGATATTAATTAAAAAATATTTACAAAACCCAAATTGATTCAAAATTAAAGTAAAATATATTACTTAATAATAATTTTTAATTTTTAAATTTTTACTTATTTTATAAGCGTAAATAGTATTATTGATTAAAAATAAATTATTTAAATTATATTTCTTGCACTCATAATTTATTTTGTAATAAATATTTCTTTAAAAATAAACTAATAAATAATTAAAATAAATATTTAAAATTATAATAAATAGGAATAAAAATTAGATTTATTAATTATTCAGTAGTATATAGCGGTTTAATGGTTTTTGTATTTAGGCATTACGATGTTTACGAGTTTACTGATTTAACTTTGAATGCATTTAGTGGTTAGACGTTTATTTATTTAAAAAATAAATAAAGAAAAAATTTATTTTTAGTATTTTTTGATATTTTCAAATGTTATAACCTTTGAAAATATAATAATTTTTAAATTGTTTTCAAAAGTGAATTCAATATTTAGTTATAATAATCATTATATTTATATTTCATATAAATTCAATATAAATAATTTTATTGATAAATATTCTAATAATGATCAAAAAATGAATTAATAATTTATTATTAATAAGATAGATATCAATTAAGATATAATTACAAAACTTAAAATGATTTAGAAGGAATGCAAAATATATTATAATATAATAAATTTTTGTTTTGAAAATTTTTTTTCTTTTTATAAGTTTATCTATAATTTTTGATAAAAAATAATTTATATAAATTATATTTGTCTAACTCATAATTTATATTGTAATTAATATTTAATAAAAATAAACGAATAAATAATTAAAATGAATATTTTATATTATAATGAAAAATTAATATTGAGATTTATTATTTATTATTTAAGGTTTATCAGTTTAAAAAATTATGTATTTATGTTTTTCGAGATTTCGTAGTTATTGACTTAAGTGTTTAGGCATTTAGTAGTTTATTGGATTTATTTAAACTAATGAAATAACAAAAAAATTATTTTTGATATTTTCTCACATTTTCAAATGGTATAACCTTTGAAAATATAATAATTTTAATTTTTTTAAAATGTGTATACAATATTTAGTAAGAAGAATCATTATAATTATATATAATATAAACTAAATATAAACAATTTTATTGATAGATATGATATCAATTATCAAAAAATAAATTAATATGCTATTATTAATATGATAGATATAAATTAAAATATAATTGCCAAACCTTAAATTATTCACAATGAAAGTAAAATTTATTACCAAATAATAATTTTTGTTTTTTAGTTTTTGCTTCTTTTTATAAGCTTATATTTTTTTTGATGAAAAATAAATTATTTAAATTATATTTAAGGTTTACGAGTTTAAAGTTTTAAGTATTTAGGGGCTTTTGTGTTTACGATTTTATAGATTTAAGTGTTTAGGCATTTAGTGGTCTATAAGTTTTATTTAAACAATGATATAACAAAAATTTATTTTTCTTTTTTTTTTCTAATTTTTGAATGTTATAACCTTTAATAATATAAAAATTTCTAAATTTTTTTCAAATGTAAATATAATATTTAGTTATAATAATCTTAATAAATATAACTCATTTAAATCCAATATAAATAATCTCATTGCTAGATATTATAATAATTATCAATAAATAAATTAATAAACTATTATTAATAAGATAGGTATTAACTTAAATATATTTGCAAAACATAAATTTATTCAAAATCAACGTAAAATATATTACAAAATAATACTTTCTTTGATGTTTTGCTTCTTTTTATAAGTTTATATTTTTTGTTATTAAAAGTAAATTATTTAAATTATATTTGTCTTCCTCATAATTCATTTTTAATTTAAAATTTTATAAAATTAAACTAATAAATAATTAAAATGAATATTTAAAATTATAATGAATACAAATAAAATAGAGATTTATTATTTATTATTCAGGATATACTAGTTTAATGGTTTAAGTATTTAGGTGTTTTGGGGTTTAGTGATTTAAGTGTTTAGGCTTAAGTGATTTATAATTTTTATTTAAAGAATGAAAAAATAAAAAATTTAATTTTTTGATTTTTGTTAATTTTAGAAGGTTATAACCTTTGAAAATCTAATAATTTTTAAATTTTTTAAATGTGAATATAATATTCAGTAATAATAATCTTAATAATTATATATAATGTAAACTCAATATAAATAATTTTATTAATAGATATTATAATAATGATAAATAAAAAATTAATAAAATATTATTAATAAGAATGATATAAATTAAAATATAATTGCAAAAACAAAAATGATTCAAAATCAAAATAATATATATTACAAAATAATAAATTTTTGTTTTTAAAATGTTGAGTCTTATATCCATCTCACTAATAATTTATTTTGTAATTAATATTTCTATTAAAATAAACTGAAAAATAATTAAAATAAAAATTTAAAATTATACTTAATAAAAATTAAATTGAGATTTATGATTTTTTATTAATGTACACATGTTTAATGGTTTAAGTATTTAGAGGTTTTGTCATTTAGGAGTTTAGAAATTTATGTTTTTAGGAATTTAGTGGTTTATAGATTTTATTTAAACAATAAAATAACAAAAAAAAATTTGTAATTTTTTCTCATTTTCATAGGTTATAACCTTTCAAAATATAATAATATTTAAAATTTTTTGAAATGTGAATACAATATTTAGTTATTTTAATATTATTAATTATATATCATATAAATTCAATATAAATAATTTTATTGATAGATAATATAATAATGATCAAAATCTAAATTAATAAACTATTAATAAAAAGATTGATATTAATTAAAAAAATTTTATAAAAATCAAATTGATTCAAAATTAAAGTAAAATATATTACTAGATAATAATTTTTAATTTTTAAATTTTTACTTCTTTAATAATCATATATTTTTAATGATTAAAAACAAAATAATTAAAATATATATGTCGCTCTAATAATTTAATTTGTTATAAATATTTCTATAAAAATAAACTAATAAATAATTAAAATGAATATTTAAAATTATAATAAATAGAAATAAAAATTAGATTTATTAATTATTAAGTAGTATATAGTGGTTTAATGGTTTATGTATTTAGGCATTATTGGGTTTAGGAATTTACTAATTTAACTGTGCATGCATTTAGTGGTTTATACATTTTATTTAAAAATTAAAATTATAAAAAATTTATTTTTATTATTTTTTGATATTTTCAAAGGTTATAACCTTTGAAAATATAATAATTTTTAATTTTTTTTAAATGTGAATACAATATTTAGTTATAATAATCATTATATTTATATATCATATAAATTCAATATAAACAATTTTATTGATAAATATTCTAATAATGATCAAAAAATAAATTAATAATCTATTATTAATAAGATAGATATCAATTAAAATATAATTACAAAACCTAAAATGATTCAGAAGGAAATCAAAATATATTACTATATAATAATTTTTTGTTTTGAAATGTTTTTTCTTTAAAGTTTATCAATAATTTTTTGATGAAAAATAATTTATATAAATTATATTTGTCTATCTCAATTTATTTTGTAATTATTATTTATATATAAATAAACAAATAAATAATTAAAATGAATATTTAAAATTATAATAAAAAAATGAGATTTATTATTTATTATTTATTATTTAGGGAATACTGGTTTAATTTAAATTATATCAGTCTCACTAATAATTATTTTTATAATTAATATTTCTATAAAAATAAACTGATAAATAATTTAAATAAAAATTTAAAATTATACTTAATAAAAAATAAATTGAGATTTATGATTTATTATTAATGTATACCATTTTAATGGTTTAAGTATTTAACGGTTTTATCATTTAGGAGTTTTGCAATTTATGTTTTTAAGCATTTAGTGGTTTATAGCTTTTATTTAAATAATGAAATAACAAAAAATTTATTTATGATATTTTTTCAAATTTTCAAAAGTTATAACATTTGAAAATATAATAATTTTAAAATTTTTTTAAAATGTTTATACAATTTTTAGTAATAATCATAACTTATAACTATATATAATATAAACTATATATGAACAATTTTTTTGATAGATATTATATCAATTATCAAAAAATAAATTAATAAACTATTATTAATATGATAGATATAAATTAAAATATTATTAAAAAACCTAAAATGATTCAAAATCAAAGTAAAATTTATTACAAAATAATAATTTTGTTTAGTTTTTGCATAATTTTTTAAGCCTATATATTTTTTTGATGAAAAATATATTATTTAAATTATATTTGTATCACTCATAATTTATTTGGTAATTAATATTTATATAAATTATTTAAATTATATTTAAGAATTACGAGTTTAATGGTTTAAGTATTTAGAGGCTTCGGGGTTTAGGAGTTTATAGATTTATGTATTTAGGAATTTAATGGTTTATAAGTTTTATTTAAACAATTATATAACAAAAAATTTATTTTTATTATTTTTTATCATTTTTGAAGGTTATAACCTTTGAAAATATAATAATTTTTAAATTTTTTTTATATGTGAAAACGATATTTAGTTATGATAATCGTAATAATTATACATCATCTAAATTCAATATAAACAATTATATTGATAGATATTATATTAATGATCAAAAAATATATTAATAAACTATTAATTAAAATGAAAGATATATTTAAAATATATTTGCAAAACATAAATTTATTCAAAATCAAAATAAAATATATAACTAAATAATCATTTTTTTGATGTTTTGCTTCTTTTTATAAGTTTATATTTTTTTTAAAAAAATAAATTATTTAAATTATATTTGTCTTCCTCATAATTCATTTTAATTTTTAATTCTATAAAATTAGACTTATAAATACTTAAAATGAATATTTAAAACTCTAATGAATACAAATAAAATATATATTTATTATTTATTATTCAGAATATACTAGTTTAATGGTTTAAGTATTTAAGTATTTTGGGGTTTAGTGATTTTAGTGTTTAGGCCATTAATGATTTATAGTTTTTATTTAATGAATGATAAAATAAAAAATTTAATTTTTAATTTTTTTAAATGTGAATATAATATTTAGTTATAATAATCTTAATAATTATATATAATGTAAAATCAATATAAATACTTTTATTAATACATATTATAATAATGATCAATAAAAAATTAAAAACTATTATAAATAAGAATCATTTAAAATAAAATATAATTGCAAAATCGAAAATGATTCAAAAAATAAATAAAATATATTAATAAATAATAAAATTTTGTTTTAAAATTTTGCTTCTTTTTATAAGGATATATAATTTTTTTGATGAAAAATAAATTTTAAAATTAGATCTGTCTTACTAATAATTTTTTTTGTAATTAATATTCTATAAAAATAAACTGATAAATAATTAAAATAAAAATTTAATATTATACTTAATAAAAATTAAATTGAGATTTTTGATTATTTATTAATGTACACCTATTTAATAGTTTAAATATTTAGAGGTTTTGTCGTTTAGGAGTTTAGCAATTATGTTTTTAGGCATTTAGTGGTTTATAGGTTTTATTAAAACAATAAAATAACAAAAAAAATATTTGTAATTTTTTCTCTTTTTCATAGGTTATAACCTTTGAAAATATAATAATATTTAAAATTTTTTGAAATGTGAATACAATATTAAGTTATAATAATATTAATAATATTAGATATCATATAAATTCAAAATAAACAATTTTATTAATAGACAATATAATAATGATCAAATATTAAATTAATAAACTATTAATAAAAAGATAGATATTAATTAAAAATTTATTTACAAAACCCAAATTGATTTAAAATTAAAGTAAAATATATTACTGCATAATAATTATTAATTTTTAAATATTTACTTCTTTTAGAACGGTATATTTTTTTTATTAAAAATAAATATATTATATTATATTTGTCGCACTCATACTTTATTTTGTAATAAATATTTCAATAAAAATAAACTAATAAATAATTAAAATGAATATTTAAAATTATAATAAATAGAAAAAAAATTAGATTTATTTATTATTAAGTAGTATATAGCAGTTTAATGGTTTAGATATTTATGCATTACAAGGTTTAGGAGTTTACTGATTTAACTGTGTATGCATTTAGTGGTTTATAGGTTTATTAAAAAAATAAAATATAAAAAATTTATTTTTATTATTTTTTGATATTTTCAAAGGTTATAACCTTTGAAAATATAATAATTTTTAATTTTTTTTAAATGTGAATACAACATTTAGTTATAATAATCATTATATTTATAAATCATATAAATTCAATATAAACAATTGTATTGATAAATATTCTAATAATGATCAAAAAATAATTAATAATCTATTATTAATAAGATAGTTATCAATTTAATTATAATTACAAAACCTAAAATGATTCAGAAGGAAATCAAAATATATTACTATATAATAATTTTTTGTTTTAAAATTTTTTTTTCTTTTAAAAAGTTTATCAATAATTTTTTGATGAAAAATAATTTATATAAATTATATTTGTCTATCTCAATTTATTTTGTAATTAATATTTATATATAAATAAACAAATAAATAATTAAAATGAATATTTAAAATTATAATAAAAAAATGAGATTTATTATTATTATTTATTCTTTAGGGAATACTGGTTTAATTTAAATTATATCAGTCTCACTAATAATTATTTTTATAATTAATATTTCTATAAAAATAAACTGATAAATAATTAAAATAAAAATTTAAAATTATACTTAATAAAAATTAAATTGAGATTTATGATTTATTATTAATGTATACCAATTTAATGGTTAAAGTATTTAATGGTTTTGTCATTTAGGAGTTTAGCAATTTATGTTTTTGAGCATTTAGTGGTTTATATCTTTTATTTAAATAATGAATTAACAAAAAATTTATTTATGATATTTTTTCAAATTTTCAAATGTTATAACATTTGAAAATATAATAATTTTAAAATTTTTTAAAAATGTTTATACAATATTTAGTTATAATCATAATTATAACTATATATAATATCAACTATATATAAACAATTTTATTGATAGATATTATATCAATTATCAAAAAATAAATTAATAAACTATTATTAATATGAGAGATATAAATTAAAATATAATTAAAAAACCTAAAATGATAAATATGAAGAAAAGCAAAATATATTACTATAAAATAATTTTTTGTTTTTAAAATTTTTTTTCTTTTATAAAGTTTATCTATAATTTTTTGATGAAAAATAATTTATATAAATTATTTTTTTCTAGCTCAATTTATTTTGTAATTAATATTTTTATAAAAATAAAAAATTAATAATTAAAATGAATATTTAAAATTATAATGAAAATAAAATGAGATTTATTATTTATTATTTATTATTTATTATTTAGGGTATACCGGTTTAATTTAAGTTATATCTGGCTCACTAATAATTTATTTTGTAATTAATATTTCTATAAAAATAAACTTATAAATAATTAAAATTAAAATTTAAAATTATACTGAATACAAATTAAAATGAGATTTATGAATTATTATTAATTTTTACCAGTTTAATGGTTTAAGTATTTAGAGGTTTTGTTGTTTAAAAGTATATCGATTTATGTTTTTATGCATTTAGTGGTTTATAGGTTTTATTTAAACAAAGAAATAACAAAAAAAATATTTTTTTATATTTTTTCACATTTTCAATGGTTATAACCTTTGAAAATCTAATAATTTTAAATTTTTTTAAAAATATTAATACAATTTTTAGTAATAATAATCTTTATAATTATATATAATATAAACTAAATATAAACAATTTTATTGATAGATATGATATCAATTAGCAAAAAATAAATTAATATGTTATTATTAATATGATAGATATAAATTAATATATAATTAAAAAACCTAAAATGATTCAAAAACAATGTAAAATTTATTACTAAATAATAATTTTTATTTTTTAATTTTTGCTTCTTTTTATAATCTTATATATTTTTTTGATAAAAAACAAATTATTTAAATTATATTTGTATCACTCATAATTTATTTTGTCGTTAATATTTCAATATATAATTTAATTTATATTTAAGGTTTATGAGTTTAAAGGTTTAAGTATTTAGGGGCTTCAGTGTTTAGAAGTTTAGAGATTTATGTGTTTAGGCATTTAATGGTTTATAAGTTTTATTTAAACAATGATATAACAAAAAATTTATTTTTGTTATTTTTTATCATTTTTGAATGTTATAACCTTTGAAAATATAATAATTTTTAATTTTTTTTATATGTGAATACTATATTTAGTTATGATAATCTTAATAATTATATATCATGTAAATTCAATATAAACAATTATATTGATAGATATTATATTAATGATCAAAAAATAAATTAGTATACTATTATTAATAAGAAAGATTTTATTTAAAATATATTTTCAAAACGTAAATTTATTCAAAATCAAAATAAAATATATTACTAAATAATAATTTTTTTGATCTTTTGCTTCTTTTTATAAGTTTATATTTTTTTTATTAAAAGTAAATTATTTAAATTAAATTTGTCTTTCTCATAATTTATTTTTAATTTATAATTCTATAAAAATAAACTAATAAATAATTAAAATAAATATTTAAAACTATAATGAATACAAATAAAATAAAGATTTATTATTTATTATTTAGGATATACTAGTTTAATGATTTAATTATTTAGGTGTTAAGGGGTTTAGTGATTAGTGTTTAGGCCTTTAGTGATTTATAGTTTTTATATAAAGAATGAAAAAATAAAAAATTTAATTTTTTGATTTTTTTTAATTTCTGAAGGTTATAACCATTGAAAATATAATAATTTTTAATTTTTTATAAATGTGAATATAATATTTAGTAATAATAATCTTAATAATTATATATAATGTAAACTCAATATAAATAATTTTATTAATACATATTATAATAATGATCAATAAAAAATTAATAAACTATTATTAATAAGAATGATATAAATTAAAATAAAATACAAAATCTAAAATGATTCAAAATCAAAATAAAATATATTACTAAATAAATATTTTTTGTTTTTAAAATTTTGACTATTTTTATAAGGATATATATTTTTTTTGATGAAAATAAATTATTTATATTAGATCTGTCTCACTAATAATTTATTTTGTAATTAATATTTCTATAAAAATAAACTGATAAATAATTAAAATAAAAATTTAAAATTATACTTAATAAAAATTAAATTTAGAATTATGGTTTTTTATTAATGTACACATGTTTGATGGTTTAAGTATATAGAGGTTTTGTCGTTTAGGAGTTAAGCAATTTAGGTTTTTAGGCATTTAGTGGTTTATAGGTTTTATTTAAATAATAAAATAACAAAAAATAATTTGTAATTTTTTATCATTTTAATAGGTCATAACCTTTGAAAATTTAATAATATTTAAAATTTTTTGAAATGTGAATACAATATTTAGTTATTTTAATATTAATAATTATATATCATATAAATTCAATATAAACAATTTTATTGATATATAATATTATAATGATCAAAAATTAAATTAATAAACTATTAATAAAAAGATTGATATTAATTAAAAAATATTTAAAATACCCAAATCGATTCCAGATTAAACTATAATATATTACTATATAATAATTTTTAATTTTAAATTTTCACTTCTTTTATAAGCGTATATTTTTTTTTATTAAAAATAAATTATTTAAATTATATATGTCGCACTCATAATTTATTTTGTACTAAATATTTTATAAAAATAAACTAATAAATAATTAAAATAAAAATTTAAAATTATAATAAATTAAATAAAAATTAGATTTATTAATTATTAAGTAGTATATGATAGTTTAATGGTTTATGTATTTAGGAGTTTACTGATTTACCTATATATGCATTTAGTGGTTTATATGTTTTATTTTAAAAATAAAATAAAAAAAATTTATTTTTGTTATTTTTTGATATTTTCAAAGGTTATAACCTTTGAAAATATAATAATTTTTAAATTTTTTTTCAAAAGTGAATACTATATTTAGTTATAATAATCATTATATTTATATATCATATAAATTCAATATAACCAATTTTATTGATAGATATTCTAATAATGATCAAAAAATAAATAAATAATCTATTATTAATAATATAGATATTAATTAAAAAATAATTACAAAACCTAAAATGATTCAGAAGCAAAGCAAAATATATTACTATATAATAATTTTTTGATTTGAATTTTTTTTTCTTTTAAAAAGTTTGTGTATATTTTTTTGATGAAAAAAATTTATAAAAATTATATTTGTCTAACTCATAATTTATTCTGTAATTAATATTACTGTATATGTAATTTGTTTTAACTTAATAATCTGTTTTAATATTTTTATGTAAGTGCAGGAAATAAAATATTAAAAGCTCGGGGATGCAGAAGTAGCACAATAACGGAGGTCCCGCTGTCCGGTCAGCGGGCTGAAATTTTTGGAGCACAGCCTGGCCCGGTCCATGATCCGACCCGCTTCGATTAAATGAACTGGCTATTTAGTTTCTGTATAAAAACTTTTGTATTTATTTTTTGGGTGGCTGTTTTTGACCCAGTTGAACTATTCAACGTCTCTTCTCCTCTCTCTGTGCGCGATTTTTCGCGACTGCCGTGCTGCATACTGTAAGACATACATTTCTTGGTTTTTATCTGTAATTCATAAGCGTTTTCTGGTGGAGGTAGCTAGTCGTACTGAGCGACTAGCGAACTACGTTATTTACTGTGTTGTTTTTTCTCGTTTTGATTCTGTCGTGGATGTTTTTGGATTGGGATATATATATTGCTCGTTTCTGTGTTGTTTCTGTATTTTCTGTTCTTAATCTCACTACCCGTGGAAGCGCGATTACCCAACAAATATATTTATAAAAATAAACAAATAAATAATTAAAATGAATATTTAAAAGTATAATGAAAAAAAATGAGATTTATTATTTATTATTTAGGGGCATCGGTTTAATTTAAATTAGATATTTCTCACTAATAATTTATTTTGTAATTAATATTTCTATAAAAATAAACAGATAAATATTTAAAATAAAAATTTAAAATTATATTGAATAAAATTTAAAATGAGATTTATGATTTATTATTACTATATACCCGTTTAATGGATTAAGTATTTAGAGGTTTCTTTCATTTAGGATTTTAGTGATCTATGTTTTTAGGCTTTTAGTAGTTTATATGTTTTATTTAAAAAAATAAAATATCAACAAAAATTTCTATAATTTTTTCTCATTTTCATAGGTTATAACCTTTGAAAATATAATAATATTTATAATTTTTTGAAATATAAATACAATACTTAGTTATAATAATATTAATAATTATATATCATATATAATTCAATATAAACAATTTTTATTGATATATATTATAATAATTATCAAAATTAAATTTATAAACTATTGATATTAAGATAAATATTAATTAAAAAATAATTACAAAACCCAAATTGATTCAAAATTATAGTAAAATATATTTCTGGAAAACAATTTTTAATATTTAAATTTTTACATCTTTAATAAGCATATATATATTTTAAATTTTTACTTCTTTAATAAGCATATATATATATATATATTCAAATTGATTCAAAATTTATTTTGTAATAAGCATATATATATATTTTGCACTCATAATTTTTTTTCATAATTTATTTAGTAATAAATATTTCTATAAAAATAAACTAATAAATAATTAAAATGAATATTTAAAATTAGAATAAATAGAATTTAAAATTAGATTTATTAATTATTAAGTAGTATATTGCGGTTGAATGGTTTATATATTTTGGCATTACGAGGTTTAGGAGTTTACTGATTTATTTGTGTATGCATTTAGTGGTTATAGGTTTTATTTAAAAAATAAATAAACAAAAAATATTAATTACAAAATACAATATTTTGTAATACAATAGTTTGTAATACAATATTTTGTTATAGTAATATTAATAATTATATATCATATAAATTTAATATAAATAATTTTATTGATAGATATAATAATAATGATCAAAAATTAAATTTATTAACTATTAATATTAAGATATATATTAATTAAAAAATATTTACAAAACCCAAATTGATTCAAAATTAAAGTAACTTATATTACTTGATAATAATTTTTAATTTTTAAATATATACTTCTTTTATAAGCATATATTTTTTTAGATAAATAATATATTATTTTAATTATATATGTACCACTCATAATTTATTTTGTAATAAATATTTCTAAATAAATATACTAATAAATAATTAAAATTAATATTTAAAAAAATAGCAATAAAAAATAGATTTATTAATTATTAAGTATTATTTAGCGGTTTAATGGTTTATGTATTTAGGCATTATGGGGTCTAAGAGTTTAATGATTTAACATTATATGCATTTAGTAGGGCTGCTCACGGAACTCGGAGATTCGCGACCCAAATGTGTCTCAGTCAGTTTTGTTGACTATTAGTTGTGGTGTTGTGGTTGGGCCGAATGAGTGGGCCGAATGAGTGGGCCGAATGTGTTACAGTAAGTTTTGTAGAGCTTGCTTGTTTGAAATATTTATATGTATTTATGCTTAACATATCATATTAATTAATGGCAATGCAGATGGCACAATCCAGTGGTAAATAAAAAATACAATTAATTGAAGATGATCACATCTATAATGATCAAAGTACTGATAAATCCAATCATCATTTTTTCAAGAACCCTCCTATTTTTACGGCAGGTTCTTCAATTTCTATTGTAAAAGAAAGTCAAGGTACATCTGAACCTCAAGCTCATTAAAAGTATAAGTCTACTATTTGGGAAACTTATGAGATATTAGTTGATTCAAAGGGAAATGAAACTGGTAGGGCAGCTTGTATATGGTATAGGAAAAAATATTTGGCAAAAGTGATCAAGGTAATTCGGGTTTATAAAAATACTTGAGAGATACTTGTAGGAAATTTCGACACAAAAAAGAATTAATAGAAGCTCACAAAGGTAAAGACAAGTCACAATCTTTGTTGAGTTTCATTAAAGGAACTAGTTCAGAGGATAATAAATTAACTTGTTGGAAATTTGATCAACAACTAGTTAGGGAGGCTTTGGTGAAAATGATCATAAAAGATGAATTGCCTTTTTGTTATGTTGAGAGGGATGAGTTTAAGGAGTTTTTTGGAGTTAGTGTGCCTCAATTTAAAATTTCATCTAGGTAGTCTATATTGTGGGATTGTTTTTCTTTGTTTGTGAAGGAAAAGAAGAAATTATTTGATAGCATATCATCTCATTATTGTAGAGTTTCATTGACTATCAACACATGAACTAGTATTCAAAATTTGTCTTATATATGTTTGACTGTTCATTTCATTGATTCTCAATGGAATATGCATAAAAGGCTTTTGAACTTTTGTGTAATTAAAAGTCATTCTAGAGTTATTATTAGAAATGCTATTGACTTTTGCATGAGTGAATGTTGTTTGAGAAAGTTGAAGGTGCATTACTGTTGACAATGCATCAAATAATGATGTTGCAGTTGAACAATTGAAAAAAAGGATTGTGAAGAAAACTATTGTACCTTTGAGAGGCGAGCATTTTCATATGAGATGTGCACATATCCTTAACTTAATTGTCAGAGATGGCATTGTAGAAGTTGAGGGTGCTATTCAAAAAATTAGAGGTGTGGTGAAATATGTGAGGAGCAGTCCTATAAAATAAGATTTGTTTAAGTTATGTGTTGAATAAGCAAACTTGACATATGGATCTTCATTGCAATTAGATTATCCTACAAGATGGAATTCAACTTATTTGATGCTACAAACTGATATTAAATATCAAAAAGAATTTTAATAAGTTGGAGGACAAAGACAAAAGGTTGTTGAAAAAATTTGGTTCAAACGTTCCAACTGAGAGATACTGAACAAATCCCAAAATTTTGGCTCGTTTCTTGAAAACATTTTATGAGGTATCTTGTAAATTTTCTGGTTCATAATATTCTACCTCTACTATTTATTTTCTCGAGATTATTCGAATTTTGATAAATATTGAGCTTTGTGAAAATAGTAGAAATACAATGGTGTCTGAAATGGGTATGAAAATGAGGTATAAATTCAACAAATATTGGGGTTCTATTCAGTCAACAAATATTATGCTTTTTGTAGCAGTAGTGTTGGATCCTAGATATAAGCTCAATTATCTCAAGGTCAAGTACACTTAATATTATGGAGAGAAATTCACTAAAAATTTGGTGAAAATGGTTATAAATGCTTTAAATGAGATGATGGATGATTATAAAGATTTAAATGAAGATGAATCAAAAGAAGATGATTTCTCTTCTACTGTGTTGAAGAAAAATGATGATTTCTTTGATTGTAGTGATACTTATGTTGATTATTTTTTTTGTTGAATTGGATAAAGAACAATAAGTTGCAGCTTTGGAAGAGTTGGATAGGTACTTGTAGGAAAAACTTGAAAAATATAGAATTTATTTTGATCTTCTAAACTGGTGGAAGGTAATTGAGGTTAGGTATCCTTCTTTGGCAAATGTAACAAGGGATGTATTGGCTATCCAAGCATCTAATGTGGCCTACGAATCTACATTTAGCACAAGGGAGAGAACTTTAGATAAATTTAGGAGTTCTTTAACACCTATTACAGCTGAAGCTCTCATATGTCTACAAGATTGGTTGAGAAGCTCAAAAAACCCTATTGAAATTGAAGAATTAGTTCAAGACCTTGATGATAATGAATCAGGTTAGTATACAAATCTTATAAATTCAAATTTCACTTTTACTTATTTTATTCATTCAATTTAATAAAAATATGGTTCAATTACAATTTTCAGAGGGGTCACAAGATCTAAATATTCTTCCAACTATAGTTGGCCAACTAAATTTGGAATGGGTGTATTATATTTTATAAGGTAATATTTTGTTTTTTTATTACTCTTTCATCATAGAAATTTATGTCTACATGATTAACACGTTTTCATCTATGGTTGTCCTTCTACAGTGGAATAAGAAAAGGGAGGAGTTGTAGAAGAGATAATTAATTGGGTTTGGATTTTCTTTGCAGTTCCGGGATGGACCTTTGAAATGATTATTATCATGGTTGTTATTAGTTGTATTTTTCTTGTTATATTAAGCTCCATAATTTTAGCAATTACTTAAGTAGTAATTGCTGCTACTAATGTTTGTGGTAATCTTTAGCTATTCCTTAATATTTTAAGTAATTGTTTAAAAAATGTAGTATTGCTATTATGGTTAACGTTCACTCGGCTTAACAAAGCCAACTTGTGAAAATACAAATAACCAAATTAAGCACACAACTCAGTCCCGTTCTATTAAACATTTCTATCCTTTTCTGCACATCTAAGCTTTTGACAAGGTAATGGAAGTCGTTTGTGGTATTCAGCCTATTTGACAAAACAAAATTGGCCCAATTTGAGCTTGAAAGATACATAACTAAGGAATGATAAATGGTAAAACAAAAGGTTTCGAAATGAACTAACTTGGCCGGTTTGAAGAGAATAAATTGAAAAAAATGTCCTAACTCCGTTCCGTCCCGGATCCGTTTTCTCCTACCCAAAATCCTGATACCCGTCCCATCCCATCCCGTCCCGATATTTTCAACCTATAGATCGGGTCTGGATCTTCAAAAAAAAAATCTACGAACTATGGAAAGGGACTGGAGATTTGTAATCCCCATCCTGTCTCGTCCCATGAGCACCCTTAGCATTTAGTAGTTTATAGGTCTTATTTAAAAAATAAAATAATAAAAAATTAATTTTTATTATTTTTTGATATTTTCAATGGTTTTAACCTTTGAAAATATAATAGTTTTTAAATTTTTTCAAATGTGAATACAATATTTAGTTATACTGATCATTATATTTATATATTATATAAATTCAATATAAACAATTTTATTGATAAATATTCTAATAATAATCAAAAAATAATTAAAAAATTTATTAATAATAAGATAGATATTAATTATAATATAATTACAAACTTAAAATGATTCCGATGCAAATAAAAATATATTACTATATAATAATTTTTTGTTTTTGAATTTTTTTTTCTTTTAATAAGTTTATCTATATTTTTTTGATGAAAAATATTTTATATAAATTATATTTGTCTATCTCATAATTTATTTTGTATTTAATATTTATATATAAATAAATAAATAATAATTAAAATGAATATTTAAAATTATAAAAAAAATGAGATTTATTATTTATTATTTATTATTTAGGGATACAGGTTTAATTTAAATTAGATCTGTCTCACTAATAATTTATTTTATAATTAATATTTCTTTAAAAATAAACTGATAAATAATTAAAAAATAAATTTAAAATTATACTGAATAAAAATTAAAATGAAATTTAAGATTTATTATTAATGTATACCATTTTAATAGTTTAAGTATTTAGAGGTTTTGTTGTTAGAAGTTTAGCAATTTATGTTTTTAGGATTTTAGTGGTTAATAGGTTTTATATAAAAATATAAAATAACAAAAAAATTTCTATAATTTGTTATCATTTTCATAGGTTATAACATTTGAAAATATAATAATATTTACAATTTTTTAAAATGTGAATACAATATTTAGTTATAATAATATTAATAATATTATATATCATATAAAATCAATATAAAGAATTTTATTAATAGACAATATAATATTGATCAAAAATTAAATTAATAAACTTTTAATAAAAAGATAGATATTAATTAGAAAATATTTACAAACCCCAAATATATTTTAAAATTTTTTTTAAAAGTGAATATAATATTTAGTTATAATAAATATTAAATTTATATATCATATAAATTAAATATAAATATTTTTATTGATAAATATTCTAATAATGATCAAAAAATAAATTAATAATTTATAATTAATAAGTTAGATATCAATTAAAATATAATTACAAAACCTAAAATGATTCGAAAACAAAGCAAAAAATATTACTATATAATAATTTTTTGTCTTAAATTTTTTTCTTCTTTTAATAAGTTTATCTATATTTTTTTGTTGAAAAATAATTTATATAAATTATATTTTTCTAACTTATAATTTATTTTGTATTTAATATTTATAAAAAAATAAACAAATAAATAATTAAAATGAATATTTAAAATTATAATGAAAAAATTAAAAATGAGATATATTATTTATTATTTAGGATATACTTGCTTAAAAAATTTATCTATTTCGGGTTTTCGAGATTTAGAAGTTATTGATTTAAGTATTTAGGCATTTAATGATTTATAGCTTTTATTCAATCAATGAAATAACAAAAAATTTATTTTTGATATTTTTTTCAAATTTTAAAATGTCATTACATTTGAAAATATAATAATTTTAAAATTTTTTAAAAATGTAAATAAAATATTTAGTAATAATAATTATTATAACTATATATAATTTAAAATAAATATAAACAATTTTATTGATAAAAATGTGAATACAATATTTAGTATTAATAAAGTTTTATTAATATAATAGATATAAATTAAAATATAATTAAAAAACCTAAAATGATTTAAAATCAAAGTAAAATTTATTACTAAATTTTACGTTTTTTTTAGTTTTTTGCATCATTTTATAAGCTTATATTTTTTTTATTAAAAATATATTTTTAAATTATAGTTGTCACTCATAATTTATTTTGTAATTAATATTTCTATAAATTAGTTAAATTATATTTAAGGTTTACGAGTTTAAAGTTTAGGTATTTAGGGGCTTCTGGGGTTAGGAGTTTAGAGATTTATCTATTTAGGCATTTAATGGTTTATAAATTTTATTTAAACAATGATATAACAAACGATTTATTTTTGTTATTTTTTCTGATTTTTGAAGGTTATAACCTTTGAAAGTATAACAATTTTTAATTTTTTTTATATGTGAATACTATATCTAGTTATGATAATCTTAATAATTATATATTATGTTATTTCAATATAAACAATTATATTGATAGATTTTTATATTAATGATCAAAAAATAAATTAATAAACTATTATTAATAAGATAGATATTATTTAAAATATATTTGCAAACTGTAAATTTATTCAAAATCAAAGTTAAATATAATACTAAATAATATTTTTTTTGATGTTTTGCTTCTTTTTATAAGTTCATATTTTTTTGTTATTAAAAGTAAATTATTTAAATTATATTTGTCTTCCACTTAATTTATTTTTAATTTATAATTCTATAAAAATAAACTAATAAATAATTAAAATGAATATTTAAATTATAATGAATAAAAATAAAATTGATATTTATTATTTATTAATCAGGATATACTAGTTTAATGACATAATATTAAGGTGTTTTTGGGTTTTGTGATTTAAGTGTTCAGGACTTTAGTGATATATAGTTTTTATTTAAAGAATAAAAAAATAAAAAATTAAATGTTTTGATTTTTTTTTAATTTTTGAAGGTTATAACCTTTGAAAATATAATAATTTATAATTTTTTTTAAATGTAAATATAATATTTAGTTATAATATTCTTTATAATTATATATAATGTAAACACAATATAAATAATTTTATTAATAGATATTATAATAATGATTAATAAAAAATTAATAAACTATCATTAATAAGAATGATATAAATTAAAATATAATTGCAAAAACTAAAATGATTCAAAATCAAAATAATATATATTACAAAATAAAAAATTTTTGTTTTTAAAATTTTGATTCTTTTTATAAGCATATATATTTTTTTTGATTAAAAAAAATTATTTAAAAAGATTTGTCTCACTAATAATTTATTTTGTAATTAATATTTCTATAAAAATAAACTGATAAATAATTAAAATAAAAATTTAAAATTATACTTAATAAAAATTAAAATGAGATTTATAATTTATTATTATTGTATACCAATTTAATAGTTTAAGTATTTAAAAGTTTTGTCATTTAGGAGTTTAGGGATTTATGTTTTTAGGCATTTAGTGGTTTATAAGTTTTATTTAAACAATAAAATAACCAAAAATAATGTTGGAATTTTTTGTAATTTTCATAGGTTATAATAATATAATAATATTTAGTTATAATAATATTTTAAATATAATAATATTTTAAATATTTATAATATTTATAATATCATATAATAATATATGATATATAATAATATTTATTAATTTTCATAGGTTATAATTTTTGAAAATATAATAATATTAAAAAGTTTTTTGAAATGTGAATACAATATTTAGTTATAATAATTTTAATAATTATATATCATATAAATTCAATATAAACAATTTTATTCATAGATATTATAATAATGATCAAAAATAAAATTAATAAACTATTAATAATAAGATTAATATTAATTAAAAAATATTTACATAACCCAAATTGATTCAAAATTAAAGTAAAAAATATTACTGGATAATATTTATTAATTTTTAAATTTTTACTTCTTTTATAAGCGTATATATTTTTTGATTAAAAATAAATTATTTAAATTATATTTGTCACACTCATAATTTATTTTGTAATAAATATTTATATAAAAATAAACTTATAAATAATTAAAATGTATATTTAATAAATTGAAATATAAATTAGATTTCTTAATTATTAAGTAGCATATAGAGGTTTAATGGTTTATGTATTTAGGAAAAATAGGCCTTATAAGTTTACTAATTTTACTATGTTTGCATTTATTGGTTTATAGGATTTATTTAAAAATTATAATAACAAAATATTTATTTTTATTATTTTTTGATATTTTCAAATGTTGTAACCTTTGAAAATATAATAATTTTAAAATTTTTTTCAAAAGTGAATTCAATATTTAGTTATAATAATCATTATATTTATATATCATATAAATTCAATATAAACAATTTTATTGATAAATATTCTAATAATGATCAAAAAATAAATTAATAATCTCTTATTAATTAGATAGATATCAATTAAAATATAATAAAAAATCCTAAAATGATTCAGAAGGAATCAAAATATATTACTATATAATAATTTGTTGTTTTGAAATTTTTTTTTCTTTTAAAAAGTTTATTAATATTTTTTTCATGAAAATTAATTTATATAAATTATATTTGTCTAACTCATAATTTATTTTTTTAATTAATATTTATATAAAAATAAACAAATAAATAATAAAAATGAATATTTAAAATTATAATGAAAAAAAATATATTGAGATTTATTCATTATTATCTTGGGTATACCAATCTAATTTAAATTAGATCCGTCTCACTAATAATTTATTTTGTAATTAATATTTCTATAAAAATAAACTGATAAATATTTAAAATAAAAATTTAAAATTATATTGAATACAAATTAAAATGAGATTTATAAATTATTATTAATGTATACCAGTTTAATATTTTAAGTAATTAAAGGTTTTTTCGTTTATAACTTTAGCGATTTATGTTTTTAGGCATTTAGTTGTTTATAGGTTTTATTTTAACAATGAAATAACAAAAAAAATTATTTTTGATATTTACACATTTTTAAATGTTACCTTTGAAGATATGATAATTTTAAATTTTTTTAAAAATATGAATACAATATTTAGTAATAACAATCATTATAATTATATATAATATAAACTAAATATAAACAATTTTATTGATGGATATGATATCAATTATCAAAAAATAAATTAATATTCTATTATTAATATGATAGATATAAATTAAAATATAATTGCAAAACCTAAAATTATTCAAAATCAAAGTATAATTTATTACCAAGTAATAATTTTTGTTTTTTTGTTTTTGCTTTTTTTTATAAGCTTAAATTTTTTTTTATAAAAAATAATTTATTAAAATTATATTTAAGGTTTACGAGTTTAAAGTTTTAAGTATTTAGGGGTTTTTATGTTTAGGAGTTTATAGGTTTAAGTGTTTAGGCATTTAGTGGTTTATAAGTTTTATTTAAACAATGATATAACAAAAAATTTATTTTTATTATTTTTTAAATTTTTGAAAGTTATAACCTTTGAAAATATAATAATTTTTAAATTTATTTGAAATGTAAATATAATATTTAGTTATATTAATCTTAATAATTATAAGTCATTTAAATTCAATATAAATAATCACATTGCTAGATATTATAATAATGATCAATAAATAAATTAATAAACTATTATTAATAAGATAGATATTATTTAAAATATCTTTGCAAAATATAAATTTATTCAAAATCAAAGTATATATTACTAAATAATAATTTTTTTAATATTTTGCTTTTTTTATAAGTTTATATTTTTCTTATTGAAATAAATTATTTAAAATATATTTGTCCACTTCATAAATTATTTTGTAATTTATTTTCTATAAAATTAAACTAATAAATAATTAAAATAAATATTTAAAATTATAATGAATTCAAGTAAAATTGAGATTTATTATTTATTATTCAGGATATACAGGTTTAATGGTTTAATTATTTAGGTGTTTTGGGGTTTAGTCTTTTATGACTTAAGTGATTTTATCTAATTTTTGAAGATTATAACCTTTGAAAATATAATAATTTTTACTTTTTTTTAAAATGTGAATATAATATTTAGTTATGATAATCTTGATAATTATATATAATTTAAAATCAATATAAATAATTTTATTAATAGATATTATAATAATGATTAATAAATAAATTAATAAACTATTATTTATTAGAATGATATAAATTAAAATATAATTGCAAAATCTAAAAATATTCAAAATTAAATTAAAATAAATTACTACATAATAATATTTTGTTTTAAAAATTTTGCCTCTTTTTATGATCTTATATTTTTTTTGATGAAAAATAAATTACTTATATTATATCGGCATCACTAATAATTTATTTTGTAATTAATATTTCTATAAAAATAAACTGAGAAATAATTAAAATGTATATTTAAAATTATAATGAATACTAAAAAAAAAGAGATTTATTATTTATTATTTAGAGTATACTAATTTAAAGGGTTATGTATTTATGGGCTTCGGGGTTTAGGAGTTTAGTCATTAAGATTTAAGTATTTTGTGGTTTATAGATTTTATTTAAAAAATCTAATAACAAATAATTTATTTTTTTATTTTTTCTTATTTTCAAAGGTTATAACCTCTGAAAACTTAATAATTTTTAAATTTTTTTAAAATATGAAAATATTATTTTGTTATAATAATCTAAATAATTATATATTATGAAAATTCAATATAAATAATTTTTTTATAGATATTATGATGACGATAATAAAATAAATTAATAAACTTTTATTAATAAGATAGATATTAAATAAAATTTATTTGCAAAACCTAAAATGATTCAAAATCAAAGTAAAATATATTAATAAGATAGATATTAAATAAAACTATTATTAATAAGTTAAAATATTTAGTAGTTTTGGGATTTAAGAATTTAGTGATTTAAGTGTTTAGGCATTTAGTAGTTTATAGGTTTTATTTAAAAAATAAAATAACAAAAAAAATTTTGTTATTTGTTCTCATTTTTGAAGTATATAACCTTTGAAACTATCAAAATTTTTAAATTTTTTTTAAATGTGAATACTATATTTAGTTATGATAATCTTAATAATTATATATCATGTAAATTCAATATAACAATTATATTGATATTAATTATAATAATGATAATACAAAAGATTAATAAACAATTTATAAGAAGATAAATATTGTTTAAAATATATTTACAAAACCTAAAATGATTCAAAATCAAAGTGAAATATTTTACGAAATATTAATTTTAATTTTTTAAATTTTTGTATCCATTTATAAGCTTAGATATTTTTTGATGAAAAATAAATTATTTAAATTATATTTGTTTAACAATTAATTTATTGTTTAATTTATATTTCTATAAAAATAACTAATAAATAATTAAAATGTATATATAAAATTATAATGAATACTAATAAAAATGAGATTTATGATTTATTATTTAGGGTATACATATTTAATGGTTTAAGTTTATGGTGGTTTTGGGGTTAATGAGTTTATTGATTTATATGTTTACACATTTAGGTATTTATAGGTTTTATTTAATCAATGAATAACAAAAAATTTATTTTTATGAATTTTCATGCTTTTCAAAGGTTATAACCTTTGAAAATATAATAATTTTTTAATAGTTCTAAAATATGAATACAATACTTAGTTATAATAATCATAATAATTATATTTGAGGTAAATTCAATATAAAAAATTTTATTTATATATATTATTTTGATGATCAAAAAATAAATTAATTAACAATTATTAATAAGATAGATATTAATTAAAATATATTTGCAGAACCCCATATAATTCAAGATCAAAGAAAATTATATTACTAAATAAAATATTAAATTTTTGAAAATTTGATTATTTTTATAATCTTATATTTTTTTTCTTAAAAAATAATTTATTTAAATTATATGTCTGACTCATTATTTATTTTGTAATTAATATTTCTATAAAAATAAACTAAAAAATAATTAAAATGAATATTTAAAATTTTAATTAATACAAATAAAAATGAGATTTATTATTTATTATTTAGGTTATATAGGGTTAATAGTTTATGTATTTAGGGGGTTTTGGGGTTTTTGAGTCTATTGATTTAAATGTTTGAGCATTTAGTGGTTTATAAGTTTTATTTAAATAATAAAATAAAAAAAATTATTTTTGTGATTTTTTTATCATTTTTGAAGGTTATAACCTATAAAAATATAATAATTTTTTAATTTTTTAATTTTTTTGAAATGTAAATATAATATTTAGTTATAATAATTTTTAATAATTATAAGACATTTAAATTCAATATAAGTAATTTTATTGTTAGATATTATAAAATTAATCAAATAATAAATTAATAAAATATTCTTAATAAGATTTATAGCAATTAAAATATAATTGCAAAACCTATATATAATGATTCAAAATCAAAGTAAAATATATTACTAAATAATAATTTTTTGTTTTTAAATTTTTAATTCTTTTTATATGCTTATATATTTTTTTGATTAAAAATAAATTATTAAAATTATAGATGTCTCGCTCATTATTTATTTTGTAATTAATATTTCTATAAAAAATTAACTAATAAATAATTAAAATGAATATTTAAAATTATAATGAATACAAATTAAATGAGATTTAAGATTTATTATATGTGGTATACCAGTTTAATGGTTTGATTATTTAGGAGTTTTGTCGTTTAGGAGTTTATCAATTTATGTTTTTAGGTATTTAGTGGTTTATAGGTTTTATTTATATAAAAAAAATAAACAAAAAATTTTTTAGATTTTTTCTGATTTTCAAAGTTTATAAACTTTGAAAATAAGATAATATTTAAAATTTTTTGAAATGTGAATACTATGTATAATTCTATTAATCTTACTAATTATATATCATATAAATTCAATATAAACAATTTTAATGATTGATATTTTAATAATGATCAAAGATTAAATTAAAAAACTATTATTAATAATATAAATATTAATTAAACTATATTTACATAACACAAAATGATTCAAAATCAAATTAAAATATATTAATAAATAATAATATTTAATTTTTAAATTTGTCCTTCTTTTTATAAGCTTATATTTTTTTTGATTAAAAATAAATTTATTAAATAATATTTTGTCTTATTCGAAATTTATTTTGTAATTAATTTTTCAAAATAATTAAACAATAGATAATTAAAATGAATATTTAAAATTATAATAAATAGAAATAAAATGAGATTTATTATTTATTAAGTAGTATATAGATTTTAAAATGTTTATGTATTTAGGGGTTTCAGGGTTTATGAGCTTACTAATTTAAGTAAGTAAGCATTTAATGGTCTATAGGTTTTATATAAAAAATAAAATAACTAGAAATTTATTTTTAATATTTTTTCTAATTTTTTAAGATTATAACCTTTGAAAATATTAAAATTTTTAAATTTTTAAAATTTTTTCAAAAGTGAATACAAAATATATTTGTAATAATCATAATAATTATATATCATATAAATTGAATATAAACAATTTTATTGATAGATATTCTAATAATTATCAAAAAATAAATTAAAAATTTATTATTAATAAGATTGATATTATTTAAAATATAATATCCAAACCTAAAATGATTCAAAATCAAAGCAAAATATATTATTAAATAATACTAATTTATTTTAAAATTTTATTTTTTTTATAAGCTTATGAATTTTTTGATGAAAAATAAATTTTATAAATTATATTTTTAACTTATAAATTATTTTATAATTAATACATATATAAATATAAAAAACTAAACAATCGAAATGAATTTTTTTAATTATAATGAAAATAAATAAAAATGAAATTTATTAATTATTATATAGGGTATACCGATTTCAAGAATTATCTATATAGAGGTATCGGGATTTTGTAATTTAGTGAATTAAATGCTTAGGCATTTAGTGGTGGATTGGTTATATTTGAACAATAGAATAACAAAGAAAAAATATTTTTTTTTATTTTTTCACATTTTCAAAGGTTATACCCTTTTAAAATATAATAATTTTAATTTTTTTTCAAAAGTGAATACAATATTTAGGTATAATAATCATTATATTTATATATCATATAAATTCAATATAAACATTTTTATTGAAAAATATTCTGATAATGATTAAAAAATAACTTAATAATCTATTATTAATAAGATAGATATCAATTAAAATACAATTACAAAACCTAAAATGATTCAGAATCAAAGCAATATATATTACTATATAATTATTTTTTGTTTTGAATTTTTTTTTTCATTTAAAAAGTTTATCTATAATTTTTTGATGAAAAATAATTTACATAAATTATATTTGTGTAACTCATAAATTATTTTGTAATTAATATTTATATAAAAATAAACAAATAAATAATTAAAATGAATATTTAAAATTATAATTAAAAATATGAGATATATTATTTATTATTTAGGGTATACCGGTCTAATTTAAATTAGATCTGTCTCACTAATAATTTATTTTGTAATTAATATTTATATAAAATTAAACTGAAAATTAATTAAAATAAAAATTTTAAATTATACTGAATAAAAATTAAAATGATATCTATGATTTATTATTAATGTATACCATTTTAATGGTTTAAGTATTTAGAGGTTTTGTCTTTTAGGAGTTTATCAATTTAGGTTTTTAGGCATTTAGTGGTTTATTGGTTTTATTTAAACAATAAAATAACAAAAAAAATTTGTAATTTTTTCTCATTTTCATAGGTTATAACCTTTGAAAATATAATAATATTTAAAATTTTTTGAAATGTGAATACAATATTTAGTTATTTTAATATTAATAATTGTATATCATATAAATTCAATAAAAACAATTTTATTGATAGATAATATAATAATAATCTTAATAATTATATATAATGTAAACTCAATATAAATAATTTTATTAATAGATATTATAATACTGATGAATAAAAAATTTAAAAACTTTTATTAATAAGAATGATATAAATTAAAATATAATTGCAAAATATAAAATGATTCAAAATAAAAATAAAATATATTACTAAATAATAAATTTTTCTTTTTAAAATTTTCCTCTTTTTATAAGGATATATATATTTTTTGATTAAGAATAAATTATTTAAATTAGATCTGTCTCACAAATAATTTATTTTGTAATTAATATTTATATAAAAATAAACTTATAAATAATCAAAATAAAAATTTAAAATTATACTTAATAAAAAATAAATTGAGATTTATGATTTGTTATTAATGTAAACATGTTTAATGGTTTAAGTATTTAGATGTTTTATCATTCAGGAGTTTAGAAATTTATGTTTTTAGGCATTTAGTGGCATATAGGATTTATTTAAACAATAAAATAACAAAAAAAATTGTAATTTTTTCTCATTTTCATAGGTTATAACCTTTGAAAATATAACAATATCTAAAATCTTTTGAAATGTAAATACAATATTTAGTTATAATAATATTAATTATTATATATCATATAAATTCAATATAAACAATTTTATTGATAGATGATATAATAATGATCAGAATTTAAATTAATAAACTATTAATAAAATGATTGATATTAATTAAAAAATATTTACAAAACTCAAATTGATTCAAAATTAAAGTAAAATATATTACTGGAAAACAATTTTTAATTTTTAAATTTCTACTTCTTTTATAAGCATATATTTTTTTTCATTAAAAATAAATTAATTAAAATATATATGTGGCACTCATAATTTAATTTGTAATAAATATTTCTATAAAAATAAACTAATAAATAATTAAAATGAATATTTAAAATTATAATAAATAGAAATAAAAATTAGATTTATTAATTATTAAGTAGTATATAGCGGTTTAATGGTTTATGTATTTAGGCATTATGAGGTTTAGGAGTTTACTGATTTAACTGTGTATGCATTTAGTGGTTTATAGGTTTTATTAAAAAATAAAATAATAAAAAATTTATTTTATTATTTTTTGATATTTTCAAAGGTTAACCTTTGAAAATATAATAATTTTTAATTTTTTTTAAATGTGAATACAATATTTAGTTATTAAAATCATTATATTTATATATCATATAAATTCAATATAAACAATTTTATTGATAAATATTCGAATAATGATCAAAAAATAAATTAATAATTTATTATTAATAAGATAGATATCAATTAAATTATAATTACAAAACCTAAAATGATTCAGAAGAAAAGCAAAATATATTACTATATAAAATTTTTGTTTTGAAATTTTTTTCTTTTAAAAATTTTATCGATAATTTTTTGATGAAAAATAATTTATATAAATTATATTTGTCCAACTCAATTTATTTTGTAATTAATATTTATATATAAATAAACAAATAAATAATTAAAATAAATATTTAAAATTATAATGAATAAAAAATGAGATTTATTATTTATTATTTAGGTATACCGGTTTAATTTAAATTAGATCTGTCTCACTAATAATTTATTTTGTAATTAATATTTCTATCAAATAAATTGATAAATAATTAAAATAAAAATTTAAAAGTATATAGAATAAAAATTAAAATGAGATTTATGATTTAATATTAATGTATACCAGTTTAATGATTTAAGTATTTAATGGTTTTGTCGTTAAAAGTTTAGCGATTTATGTTTTTAGGCTTTTAGTGGTTTATAGGTTTTATTTAAAAAAATAAAATAACAAAAAAAGTTTCTATAATTTGTTATCATTTTCATAGGTTATAACATTTGAAAATATAATAATATTTAAAATTTTTTGAAATTTTAATACAATATTTTGTTATTATAATATTAATAATTATATATCATATAAATTTAATATAAATAATTTTATTGATAGATATTATAATAATGATGAAAAATTAAATTTATAAACTATTAATATTAAGATAGATATTAATAAAAAAAATATTTACAAAACCCAAATTGATTCAAAATTAAAGTAACTTATATTACTTGATAATAATTTTTAATTTTAAAATTTATACTTCTTTTATTAGCGTATATTTGTATTAGATAAATAATATATTATTTACATTATATTCGTCCCACTCATAATTTATTTTGTAATAAATATTTCTAAATAAATACACTAATAAATAATTAAAATGAATATTTAAAAATATAATAAATAGCAATAAAAATTAGATTTATTAATTATTAAGTAGTATTTAGTGGTTTAATGGTTTATGTATTTAGGCATTACGGGGTTTAGGAGTTTACTGATTTAACTTTATATGCATTTAGTTGGGCTGTTCACGGGTATTGGAGATTAGCGACCCGACCCAAACTCTTGTCCCGAAAGAATAGAGACTAAGAAAATCCGTTGACTTTGACTTTTTCCGTCCCGTTCTGTAATGTATTTGGTCCAACCCTTGTCCGTCACACTTCTGGTTGCCTCCACCGTGTCTTAGATGTCACCAGCCTTTTGGCTTGTTTTTCTGACAAAAATTGAATGATTAATTATTATTATTATGTGTCTCAGTCAGTTTTGTTGAGTATTGGTTGTGGTGTTGTGGTTGGGCTGAAGTGTTACAGTCAGTTTTGTAGAGCTTGCTTGTTTGAAATATTTATATGTATTTATGCTTAACATATCATATTAATTAATGGCAATGCAAATGGCACAATCCAATAGTAAACGAAAAATATAATAAATTGAAGATGATCACATTTCAAATGATCAAAGTACTGGTAAATCCAATCATCATCCTTTCACGAACCCTCCTATTGTTACGGCAGGTTCTTCAATTCCAATTGTAAAAGAAAGTCAAGGTACATATGAACCTCAAACTCATAAAGAGTATAAGTCTACTATTTGGGAAACTGATGAGATATTAGTTGATTCACAGGGAAATGAAACTGGTAGGGTAGCTTGTATATGGTGTAGGAAAGAATATTTGGCAAAAAGTGATCAAGGTACTTCGGGTTTATGGAAATACTTGAAAGAGACTTTTAGAAAATTTCCACACAAAAAAGAATTAATAGAAGCTCACAAAGGTAAAGACAAGTCACAATCTTTGTTTAGTTTCACTAAAGGTACTAGTTCAGATGATAACAAATTAACTTGTTGGCAATTTGATCAACAACTAGTTAGGGAGGCTTTGGTGAAAATGATCATAAAAGATGAATTGCCTTTTTGTTTTTTGAGAGGGATAAGTTTAAGGAGTTTTGTGAAGTTAGTGTGCCTCAATTTAAAATTCCATCTAGGCATTTGTGTTGAGGAATTTTTTTTCTTTGTTTGTGAAGGAAAAGAAGAAATTATTTGATAGCATATCATCTCATTGTTGTAGAGTTTCATTGACTAACGACACTTGGTCTAGCATTCAATATTTGTCTTATATCTGTTTGACTATTCATTCCATTGATTCTCAATGGAATATGCATAAAAAGCTTTTGAACTTTTGAGTAATTAAATGTCATTCTGGAGTTAATATTAGAAATGCTATTGAGTTTTGCATGAATTAATGGGGTTTGAGAAAGTTGATGTTCATTACTATTGACAATGGATCAAATAATGATATTGCAGTTGAACAATTGAAAAAAAGGCATGTGAAGAAAAGTGTTGTACCTTTGAGAGGCGAGCATTTTCATATGAGATGTTGTGCTCATATCCTAAACTTAATTGTCAAAGATGGCATTGCGTAGTTGAGGGTGCTATTCAAAAAATTAGAGGTGTGGTGAAATATGTGAGGAGCAGACCTAAAAGATTAGATATGTTTAAGTTATGTGTTGAAGAAGCAAACTTGACATATGGATCTTCATTGCAATTAGATTGTCCTACAAGATGGAATTCAACTTATTTGATGCTACAAACTAATATAAAATTTCAAAAAGAATTTGATAAGTTGGAGGACAAAGACAAAATGTTTTTGAAGGAGTTTGGTTCAAACGTTCCAACTGAGAGAGATAGAATAGACGCCAAAATTTTGGCTCGTTTCTTGAAAACTTTTTATGAGGTAACTTGTAAATTTTCTAGCTAATAATATTCTACCTCTAGTGTTTATTTTCCTAAGATTATTCGAATTTTGAAAAAAATTGAGCTTTGTGAAAATAGTAGAGATACAATGGTGTCTGAAATTAGAGGTGTCAAAAGGGCCGGGCCGCGCCGGCCCGCCCCGTTTTTTTGAGCAAGCATGCATTCTTGCCGGGCCAGGCACGCCACGATTACCGTGTAATGCCGTGCCCATCCCAACACGGTTTAGAAAAGCTGGGCCCGGCATGGCCCGAAGGCACGGCAGGCCATGCCGTGCCGGGCCCGCACGGGCCCTGCGTGGAAGTACGGGCTAGAAAATTTTATTTTTTAATTTTTTTATTTTATTTTATTTATATAAATTATTAAAAAATATATAAAATTTTAGATAATGTATAATATTATATATTTATAATATGAAAAATGTTAAAATTTATTAAAATAACAAAGTTAAAATTTTTTTTTAATGTAATATTAAATTGGTTTAAATTTTATTATATTTATATAATAAAGTTATAAATTTTTAAATGAAAAATTAAAACAAAAAATTAAAAAATCAATACATTTTGTTAATAAAAATAAAAATTAATAAAAAACATAACCAACTCAAATGAAAAATGACCAATCAGCCATTTGAAACTGAATGTCCGAACCAAACAAATTATAGTTTCAACACAACGTACAAACAAAGCATACAATCAATAAAAAAAACATCGAAATAAAAAAACAGTAGATCATCATCAAATGTCAAATGGCATATCATAAGCATCATTAGCCGCAACATCAAGATCAGTATCATATAGATCATCATCATCAGCAATCAACTCCTCCACCATCACAGTGAATGCGGCTGCAGTCCCTGTCCCACTCCCAGTTCCAGCACGATCATTTATGCTAAACCTCGAATCCTCTCAATCCTTCAAACATGCCAATGCCTCAACAATATCTTGGCGTAATCTCGATCTCCTATCCGAAATCACGTTCACTGTAACAGAAAAAGCAGACTCCGATGCTACGCTTGACACCGGAGGAGTCAGTAGATTTTGTGCCATCCTAGATAGCACGGGAAAGTTGGACTCATGTGATTTCCACCACTGTAATAAATTAAGATTCTTAGTATCAGAATGTGATAGGATTGAGCAGTAATCGGTATCTAAGTACCGAGAAAGCTCGCTCCTATGTGATGGTCCATCCCTACATTTCCCCCTTGCTAGCTGAATGGAAAAATCCTCATCTCCGAATACGGTATCAATGTCCGTAATTACAGTCTCACTACTACCACCACATACCTAGTATCGTAGTATGTGAACAGATCAGTCAACTTCTCGTGAATTAACTCTTCAGGTGGCTCTTCCAGGTTCATGCACGAGGAATTGTAAGTCAGGGTGCTTTCTACCCCTTCCACCTTAACCCTAGGGTCCATGCATGTGGCGAGGCAATAAAGAGATGGAACGGTTGACCTGTGCTTCAAGTACTTGGTTTCCATCTCTGCAACCATATGGCTAAGTGTCGGGTCAGCTCGATACTTCTTAAACATGCTACTAATGTTGCATTTGCACCGGAGTGCAATGAAAGTAGTGGGCGTATAAACTGACGAACACATGTTCGTCGTGTCATAAAAAATCTTCAGGAATTTTATAAATGAAATTTCTGAAGCCTAGTCAGTGTCGTCAATAATTAGTTCGTCACTCCTACTATTGACGTAGTCGGATATCATGTCTTAGTATCCAACACATGATTCTAACATCAGGTACGTGTAATTCCAACGATGTCTCACATCTGATTGGAATTTCTTCTTCTTAAGATTCACAGACAAACAGAGACTACCAAACTCTTGTTGTCTGCGATGAGTGCGAATATATTTTAGTGCATTATGTATATTATCCAACGCGGGGGAACACACCTTCATACCCACTTGAACAATCAGGTTAATCACGTGACACATACATCTGACATGAAAGATCTCTCCTATTGGTGCATCTCTAATATTCCTAACAAACATGTTTATCGCTACTCCATTATTAGATGCGTTATCGAATGTGACACTAAAAATTTTATTTTGAATTTTATATTCCCTAAAGATTTTCATCATACACTCAAAAATGGCCAGGCCATCATAAGGATGAAGAATCTCAGAGAATCCTAAAATTTTTTTATTGATTGTCCAGTTTGAATCTACATAGTGGCTGGTGAGACATGCATAAGAAGATTCATCGTGACTTGTCCAGATATCGAATGTCACGGACACCACTCCACTATATGCAATAAATTCATTAATTATTTTTTGTTTTTCTAACTTATATATCTTTAGTATATCATTCCTAGACGTGGACCTAGGAATCCTATGATAAGTAGGCTGAAAATATGTCTGCATGATGCGCACTACCCTTGGATCTTCCGAAAATCTGATCGGAAGACCCATCAATGTGATAAGTCTGGCCATGGCGTCCCTACCCAACTCACTAGAGTATATGAAGAGAGTAAACTTTGAGACTGAACTCGATCCAGTCTCAAAAATGCAGTGCTAAGTTGGGTTTGCCTAGGATCTAATGGTCCATGTTTTTTTGTGCATAATTCGGCATGACTCTTAAGGTGCCCTGTCCTAAATGAACTCTTATATGTTAAAAGTCTCATACAATATTTGCACTGTGTCATTTCTTGTTCCTACCCCTAACATTTTTTTGTTTTATTATATTACAATGAGTCCAAACTACTGAATTACTCCTAGTTTTTTGTTTTTTACAAGTTTGGGTTGAGACAACTAGAGAAACCAAAGTTTCAGCAGCCTCAAACCTCTGTGTAATATTTTTATTTTCTAAATTTAAATATGTTTCAGTTGTATTTGTCATTTTTTAGGATTTTTGTTTTTAAGAATAGTTTAATAGAGACTAGAAGACTGATTTTAATTTTTTCTAATTTTGGTATAGAGAGAGAAACTAGAGAGAGAGAAAGTTAAAAAACATTTAATAAATTTCCCGGTAAAAGCATTGAGGTTAGTTACGTGCATGGTGCACCACACTCAAGCTCTAATATTCAAAACTCAAGTTGAGATTCCCGAAAATCCAAGCCGAATGCCGAAATCTCGAGTCTCGAGAGAGAGAAGGAAGATTTTTGAAAGAGAAATAGAATGATTTGAGAGAATTTATTTTTATGAAAAACATAAATGTTAAAGGGAGGGGGTGGAATTTATAGATTAAAGATAATAATTTATAAAAAAAAGAAATTTTTTTTTAAATTTTTTTGAATTTTTTAGGGGGCAGAATCATGAGGGCCGTTGGATTCTGCTTCCTAGCTAGTGGAGGCAAGATCCAAAGGCTGAAAATTTTATTTTTTATTAATTTTTTTTTTCGTTGGGGAGCGATCTTGGTCGGTTCGGGCCTCGTAGAAGTGGGACCGCGGGTCGGGTCCAATCAGACCCGACATGCAGTCTTTTTCGCAGGAGGGGCGTGGGGCGATCGCGGGATCGGGCTCGGGGGAAACACGGCATGGAACGAACCTTTGTCGGTGTGCCGTGTCACGGGTCGAACCGTGCTGGGTCAGGCACGGCATACGCAAGGCACGACACGGCCCTGGGCACAGTATTTTCCCACGCCGGGCCGGCCTAGGCACGGCCGAACCGTGCCATGCCTCATGCAGGGCCGGGCCGGCGTGGCCCGATGGACACCTCTATCTGTATTAGGTATATAAATGAGGCATAAATTCAACAAATATTGGGGTTCTCTTCAGCCAACAAATATTATGCTTTTTGTTGTAGTAGTATTGGATCCTAGATATAAGCTCAAATATCTCAAGGTTAAATACACTTAGCATTATGAAGAGGAATTGGCTAAAAATTTGGTGAAAAATGTTATAAATTCTTTAAATGAGATGATGAATGATTATAAAGATTTAAATGAAGATGAATCAAAAGAAGATGATTTCTCTTCTATTGTGTTGAAGAAAAATGATGATTTCTTTGATGGTAGTGATACTTATGTTGATGATTTTTTTTGTTGAATTGGAGAAAGAACAAGAAGTTGCAGCTTTGGAAGAGTTGGATAGGTACTTGGAGGACAAACTTGAAAAAAATAGAATTGATTTTGATCTTCTAAACTAGTGGAAGGTAAATGAGGTTAGGTATCCTTCTTTGGCAAATGTAGCAAGGGATGTATTTGCTATCCAAGCATCTACTGTGGCCTACGAATCTACATTTAGCACTAGGGGGAGAACTTTAGATAAATTTAGGTGTTCTTTAACACCTATTACAGCTGAAGTTCTCATATGTCAACAAGATTGGTTGAGAAGCTCAAGCAAACCTATTGAAATTGAAGAATTAGTTCAAGACCTTGATGATAATGAATCAGGTTAGTATACAAATCTTGTAAATTTTAATTTCACTTTTACTTATTTTATTCATTCAATTTAATAAAATAATGGTTCAATTACAATTTTCAGAGGGGTCTCAAGATCCAAATATTCTTCCAACTATAGTTGGCCAACTAAATTTGGAATGGGTATATTAAATTTAATAATGTAATATTTTGTTTTTTTATTACTCTTTCATCTTAGAATTTATATCTACATGATTAACACATTTTCATCTCTGGTTGTCCTTCTATAGTGGAGGAAGAAAAGGGAGGAGTTGTAGAAGAGATAACTAACTTGATTTGGATTTTCATTCCTATTCTGGGACGGACCTTTGAAATGATTATTATCATGGTTGTTATTAGTTGTATTTTTTTGTTATATTAAGCTGCCTAATTTTAGCAATTACATAAGTAGTAATTGATGCTACCAATGTTTGTGGTCATCTTTAGCTATCCCTTAATATTTTAAGTAATTGTTTAAAAAATGTAGCATTGCTATTATGGTTAACGGTCACTCGGCTTAACAAAGCCAACTTGTGAAAAAACAAAGAACCAAATTAACTACACAACTCGGTCCCGTTCTATTTAACATTTCTATCATTTTCTGCACATCAAAGCTTTTGACAAGGTAATGGAACTAGTTTGTGGTATTCAGCCTATCTGACAAAACAAAATTGGCCCAATTTGAGTTTGAAAGATACATAACTGAGGAATGATAAATAGTACAACAAAAGGTTTCGTCATGAACTAACTTGGCCGGTTTGAAGAAAATAAATTGAAAAAAAAATGTCTGAACTCTGTTCCATCCCGTAACGGTTTTCTCCTACCCAAAATCCCCAATCTCAATCCCATCCTATCCCGATATTTTCAACCTATGGGACGGGTCTAGATCTTCAAAAAAAATCTACAAACTATGGGAAAGGATTGGAGATTTGTAATTTCCATTCCGTCCCGTCCCATGAGCACCCCTAGCATTTAGTGGTTTATAGGTTTTATTTAAAAAATAAAATAACAAAAAATTTAATATAACCTTTGAAACAATACCAATTTTTAAATTTTTTTTAAATGTGAATACTATATTTAGTTATGATAATCTTAATAATTATATATCATGTAAATTCAATATAAATAATTATATTGATATATATTATAATAATGATCATACAAAAGATTAATAAACAATTATTAATTAGATTATTATTGTTTAAAATATATTAACAAAACCTAAAATGATTCAAAATCAAAGTGAAATATTTTACTAAATATTAATTTTAAATATTTAAATTTTTGTATCCATTTATAAGCTTATATATTGATTAAAAATAAATTATTTAAATTATATTTGTCTAACTATTAATTAATTTTTTATTTTATATTTCTATAAAAATAAACTAATAAATAATTAAAATGTATATATAAAATTATAATGAATACTAATAAAAATGAGATTTATGATTTATTATTTAGGGTATACCTATTTAATGGTTTAAGTTTATTGTGGTTTTGGGTTTAATTAGTTTATTGATTTATATGTTTACACATTTAGGTTTTATTTATTGATTTATAGGTTTTATTTAATCAATGAAATAACAAAAAATTTATTTTTATGAATTTTCGTGATTTTCAAAGGTTATGACCTTTGAAAATAAAATAAATTTTTAATAGTTCTAAAATATTAATGTGTTTTGTGGTTTAGGAGTTTAGTGATTTAATTGTTTAGATCTTTAGTGATTTTTAGTTTTTATTTAAAGAATGAAAAAACAAAAAATTTAATTTTTTGATTTTTTTTAATTCTTGAAGGTTATAACCTTTGAAAATATAATAATTTTAAATTTTTTTTAAATGTGAATATAATATTTAGTTATAATAATCTTAATAATTATATATAATGTAAACTCAATATAAATAATTCTATTGATACATATTATAATAATGATTAATAAATAAATTAATAAACTAGTATTTATAAGAATGATATATATTAAAATATAATTGTAAAATCTAAAATGATTCATAATCAAAAAAAGATATTTCAATAAATAATAATTATTTATTTTTAAAAATTTGTTTTTTAAGCATTTTTTAATGAAAAATAAATTATTTAAACTATATATGTCGCACTAATAATTTATTTTGTAAATAATTTTTCTATAAAAATAAACTAATAAATAATTAAAATGAATATTTAAAATTATAATGAATACTAATAAAAATTAGATTTATTATTTATTATTTTGACCATACTAATTTAATGTTTTAAGTATTTATGGGCTTCGGGGTTTATGAGTTTAGTCATTTTAGAATTTAGTAATTCAGTGGTTTATAGGTTTTATATAAAAAATAAAATAAAAAAAATTATTTTTGTTATTTTTTCTCATTTTTGAATGTTATAAACATTGAAAAAATAATAATTTATAATTTTTTTTGAAAAGCAAATATAATATGAAGTAATAATAATCATAATAATTATATATTATATAAATTCAATATAAACAATTATATTGATATATATTATAATAATGATCATACAAAAGATTAATAAACAATTATTAATAAGATAAATATTGTTTAAAATATATTTTCAAAACCTAAAATGATTCAAAATTAAAGTGAAATATTTTACGAAATATTAATTTTAAATTTTTAAATTTTTGTATCAATATATAAGCCTATATATTTTTTGATGAAAAATAAAATATTTAAATTATATTTGTCTCACTAATAATTTATTTTTTAATTTATATTTCTATAAAAATAAACTAATAAAAAATTAAAATGTATATTTACAATTATAATGAATACTAATAAAAATGTAATTTATGATTTATTATCTAGGGTATAACTATTTAATTGTTTAAGTTTATTGTGGTTTTGGGGTTAATGAGTTTATTGATTTATATATTTACACATTTAGGTGTTTATAGGTTTTATTTAATCAATGAATAACAAAAAATTTATTTTTATGAATTTTTGTGCTTTTCAAAGGTTATAACCTTTGAAAATATAATAATTTTTTAATAGTTCTAAAATATGAATACAATACTTAGTTATAATAATAATAATAATTATATTTGAGGTAAATTCAATATAAAAAATTTTATTAATATATATTATTTTGATGATCAAAAAATAAATTAATAAACTATTATTAATAAGCTAGATATTAATTAAAATATATTTGCAGAACCCCATATAATTCAAGATCAATGAAAATTATATTACTAAATAAAATATTAAATTTTTGAAAATTTGATTATTTTTATAATCTTATATTTTTTTTCATAAAAAATAATTTATTTAAATTATATGTCTCACTCATTATTTATTTTGTAATTAATATTTCTATAAAAATAAACTAAAAAATAATTAAAATGAATATTTAAAATTTTAATGAATACAAATACAAATGAGATTTATTATTTATTATTTAGGTTATATATGTTTAATGGTTTAAGTATTTACGGGGTGTTGGGTTTTAGGAGCCTAGAGATTTAAATGTTTAGGGATGTAGTGGTTTATAAGTTTTATTTAAATAATTAAATAATAAAAAAATTATTTTTGTGCTTTTTTTTCATTTTTGAAGATTATAACCTATGAAAATATAATAATTTTTAAATTTTTTTTAAATGTAAATATAATATTTAGTTATAATAATCGTAATAATTATAAGACATTTAAATTCAATATAAGTAATTTTATTATTAGATATTATAAAATTGATCATATAATAAATTAATAAACTATTCTTGATAAGATTGATAGTAAATAAAATATAATTCGAAAACCTATATATAATGATTCAAAATCAAAGTAAAATATATTACTAAATAATAATGTTTTGTTTTTAAATTTTTACTTCTTTTTATATGCTTATATTTTTTTTTTATTATAAATAAATTATTAAATTTATAGTTGTCTCGCTCATTATTTATTTTGTAATTAATATTTCTATAAAAAATAAACTAATAAATAATTAAAATGAATATTTAAAATTATAATTAATACAAATTAAATGAGATTTATGATTTATTATATGTGGTATACCAGTTTAATGGTTTGATTATTTAAGAGTTTTGTCGTTTAGGAGTTTATCAATTTATGTTTTTAGTTATTTAATGGTTTATAGGTTTTATTTATATAATAAAAAAATTTTAGATTTTTTCAGATTTTCAATGTTTATAACCTTTGAAAATAAAATAATTTTTAAAATTTTTTGAAATGTGAATACTATGTATAATTATATTTATCTTACTAATTATATATCATATAAATTCAATATAAACAATTTTAATGATTGATATTTTAATAATGATCAAAGATTAAATTAAAAAACTATTATTAATAATATAAATATTAATTAAACTATATTTACATAACACAAAATGATTCAAAATCAAATTAAAATATATTAATAAATAATAATATTTAATTTTTAAATTTGTCCTTCTTTTTATAAGCTTATATTTTTTTTGATTAAAAATAAATTTATTAAATAATATTTTGTCTTATTCGAAATTTATTTTGTAATTAATTTTTCAAAATAATTAAACAATAGATAATTAAAATGAATATTTAAAATTATAATAAATAGAAATAAAATGAGATTTATTATTTATTAAGTAGTATATAGATTTTAAAATGTTTATGTATTTAGGGGTTTCAGGGTTTATGAGCTTACTAATTTAAGTAAGTAAGCATTTAATGGTCTATAGGTTTTATATAAAAAATAAAATAACTAGAAATTTATTTTTAATATTTTTTCTAATTTTTTAAGATTATAACCTTTGAAAATATTAAAATTTTTAAAATTTTTAAAATTTTTTCAAAAGTGAATACAAAATATATTTGTAATAATCATAATAATTATATATCATATAAATTGAATATAAACAATTTTATTGATAGATATTCTAATAATTATCAAAAAATAAATTAAAAATTTATTATTAATAAGATTGATATTATTTAAAATATAATATCCAAACCTAAAATGATTCAAAATCAAAGCAAAATATATTATTAAATAATACTAATTTATTTTAAAATTTTATTTTTTTTATAAGCTTATGAATTTTTTGATGAAAAATAAATTTTATAAATTATATTTTTAACTTATAAATTATTTTATAATTAATACATATATAAATATAAAAAACTAAACAATCGAAATGAATTTTTTTAATTATAATGAAAATAAATAAAAATGAAATTTATTAATTATTATATAGGGTATACCGATTTCAAGAATTATCTATATAGAGGTATCGGGATTTTGTAATTTAGTGAATTAAATGCTTAGGCATTTAGTGGTGGATTGGTTTTATTTGAACAATAGAATAACAAAGAAAAAATATTTTTTTTTATTTTTTCACATTTTCAAAGGTTATACCCTTTTAAAATATAATAATTTTAATTTTTTTTTCAAAAGTGAATACAATATTTAGGTATAATAATCATTATATTTATATATCATATAAATTCAATATAAACATTTTTATTGATAAATATTCTGATAATGATTAAAAAATAACTTAATAATCTATTATTAATAAGATAGATATCAATTAAAATACAATTACAAAACCTAAAATGATTCAGAATCAAAGCAATATATATTACTATATAATAATTTTTTGTTTTGAAATTTTTTTTTCATTTAAAAAGTTTATCTATAATTTTTTGATGAAAAATAATTTACATAAATTATATTTGTGTAACTCATAAATTATTTTGTAATTAATATTTATATAAAAATAAACAAATAAATAATTAAAATGAATATTTAAAATTATAATTAAAAATATGAGATATATTATTTATTATTTAGGGTATACCGGTCTAATTTAAATTAGATCTGTCTCACTAATAATTTATTTTGTAATTAATATTTATATAAAATTAAACTGAAAATTAATTAAAATAAAAATTTTAAATTATACTGAATAAAAATTAAAATGATATCTATGATTTATTATTAATGTATACCATTTTAATGGTTTAAGTATTTAGAGGTTTTGTCTTTTAGGAGTTTATCAATTTAGGTTTTTAGGCATTTAGTGGTTTATTGGTTTTATTTAAACAATAAAATAACAAAAAAAATTTGTAATTTTTTCTCATTTTCATAGGTTATAACCTTTGAAAATATAATAATATTTAAAATTTTTTGAAATGTGAATACAATATTTAGTTATTTTAATATTAATAATTGTATATCATATAAATTCAATAAAAACAATTTTATTGATAGATAATATAATAATAATCTTAATAATTATATATAATGTAAACTCAATATAAATAATTTTATTAATAGATATTATAATACTGATGAATAAAAAATTTAAAAACTTTTATTAATAAGAATGATATAAATTAAAATATAATTGCAAAATATAAAATGATTCAAAATAAAAATAAAATATATTACTAAATAATAAATTTTTCTTTTTAAAATTTTTCCTCTTTTTATAAGGATATATATATTTTTTGATTAAGAATAAATTATTTAAATTAGATCTGTCTCACAAATAATTTATTTTGTAATTAATATTTATATAAAAATAAACTTATAAATAATCAAAATAAAAATTTAAAATTATACTTAATAAAAAATAAATTGAGATTTATGATTTGTTATTAATGTAAACATGTTTAATGGTTTAAGTATTTAGATGTTTTATCATTCAGGAGTTTAGAAATTTATGTTTTTAGGCATTTAGTGGCATATAGGATTTATTTAAACAATAAAATAACAAAAAAAATTGTAATTTTTTCTCATTTTCATAGGTTATAACCTTTGAAAATATAACAATATCTAAAATCTTTTGAAATGTAAATACAATATTTAGTTATAATAATATTAATTATTATATATCATATAAATTCAATATAAACAATTTTATTGATAGATGATATAATAATGATCAGAATTTAAATTAATAAACTATTAATAAAATGATTGATATTAATTAAAAAATATTTACAAAACTCAAATTGATTCAAAATTAAAGTAAAATATATTACTGGAAAACAATTTTTAATTTTTAAATTTCTACTTCTTTTATAAGCATATATTTTTTTTCATTAAAAATAAATTAATTAAAATATATATGTGGCACTCATAATTTAATTTGTAATAAATATTTCTATAAAAATAAACTAATAAATAATTAAAATGAATATTTAAAATTATAATAAATAGAAATAAAAATTAGATTTATTAATTATTAAGTAGTATATAGCGGTTTAATGGTTTATGTATTTAGGCATTATGAGGTTTAGGAGTTTACTGATTTAACTGTGTATGCATTTAGTGGTTTATAGGTTTTATTAAAAAAATAAAATAATAAAAAATTTATTTTTATTATTTTTTGATATTTTCAAAGGTTAACCTTTGAAAATATAATAATTTTTAATTTTTTTTAAATGTGAATACAATATTTAGTTATTAAAATCATTATATTTATATATCATATAAATTCAATATAAACAATTTTATTGATAAATATTCGAATAATGATCAAAAAATAAATTAATAATTTATTATTAATAAGATAGATATCAATTAAATTATAATTACAAAACCTAAAATGATTCAGAAGAAAAGCAAAATATATTACTATATAAAAATTTTTGTTTTGAAATTTTTTTCTTTTAAAAATTTTATCGATAATTTTTTGATGAAAAATAATTTATATAAATTATATTTGTCCAACTCAATTTATTTTGTAATTAATATTTATATATAAATAAACAAATAAATAATTAAAATAAATATTTAAAATTATAATGAATAAAAAATGAGATTTATTATTTATTATTTAGGTATACCGGTTTAATTTAAATTAGATCTGTCTCACTAATAATTTATTTTGTAATTAATATTTCTATCAAATAAATTGATAAATAATTAAAATAAAAATTTAAAAGTATATAGAATAAAAATTAAAATGAGATTTATGATTTAATATTAATGTATACCAGTTTAATGATTTAAGTATTTAATGGTTTTGTCGTTAAAAGTTTAGCGATTTATGTTTTTAGGCTTTTAGTGGTTTATAGGTTTTATTTAAAAAAATAAAATAACAAAAAAAGTTTCTATAATTTGTTATCATTTTCATAGGTTATAACATTTGAAAATATAATAATATTTAAAATTTTTTGAAATTTTAATACAATATTTTGTTATTATAATATTAATAATTATATATCATATAAATTTAATATAAATAATTTTATTGATAGATATTATAATAATGATGAAAAATTAAATTTATAAACTATTAATATTAAGATAGATATTAATAAAAAAAATATTTACAAAACCCAAATTGATTCAAAATTAAAGTAACTTATATTACTTGATAATAATTTTTAATTTTAAAATTTATACTTCTTTTATTAGCGTATATTTGTATTAGATAAATAATATATTATTTACATTATATTCGTCCCACTCATAATTTATTTTGTAATAAATATTTCTAAATAAATACACTAATAAATAATTAAAATGAATATTTAAAAATATAATAAATAGCAATAAAAATTAGATTTATTAATTATTAAGTAGTATTTAGTGGTTTAATGGTTTATGTATTTAGGCATTACGGGGTTTAGGAGTTTACTGATTTAACTTTATATGCATTTAGTTGGGCTGTTCACGGGTATTGGAGATTAGCGACCCGACCCAAACTCTTGTCCCGAAAGAATAGAGACTAAGAAAATCCGTTGACTTTGACTTTTTCCGTCCCGTTCTGTAATGTATTTGGTCCAACCCTTGTCCGTCACACTTCTGGTTGCCTCCACCGTGTCTTAGATGTCACCAGCCTTTTGGCTTGTTTTTCTGACAAAAATTGAATGATTAATTATTATTATTATGTGTCTCAGTCAGTTTTGTTGAGTATTGGTTGTGGTGTTGTGGTTGGGCTGAAGTGTTACAGTCAGTTTTGTAGAGCTTGCTTGTTTGAAATATTTATATGTATTTATGCTTAACATATCATATTAATTAATGGCAATGCAAATGGCACAATCCAATAGTAAACGAAAAATATAATAAATTGAAGATGATCACATTTCAAATGATCAAAGTACTGGTAAATCCAATCATCATCCTTTCACGAACCCTCCTATTGTTACGGCAGGTTCTTCAATTCCAATTGTAAAAGAAAGTCAAGGTACATATGAACCTCAAACTCATAAAGAGTATAAGTCTACTATTTGGGAAACTGATGAGATATTAGTTGATTCACAGGGAAATGAAACTGGTAGGGTAGCTTGTATATGGTGTAGGAAAGAATATTTGGCAAAAAGTGATCAAGGTACTTCGGGTTTATGGAAATACTTGAAAGAGACTTTTAGAAAATTTCCACACAAAAAAGAATTAATAGAAGCTCACAAAGGTAAAGACAAGTCACAATCTTTGTTTAGTTTCACTAAAGGTACTAGTTCAGATGATAACAAATTAACTTGTTGGCAATTTGATCAACAACTAGTTAGGGAGGCTTTGGTGAAAATGATCATAAAAGATGAATTGCCTTTTTGTTTTTTGAGAGGGATAAGTTTAAGGAGTTTTGTGAAGTTAGTGTGCCTCAATTTAAAATTCCATCTAGGCATTTGTGTTGAGGAATTTTTTTTCTTTGTTTGTGAAGGAAAAGAAGAAATTATTTGATAGCATATCATCTCATTGTTGTAGAGTTTCATTGACTAACGACACTTGGTCTAGCATTCAATATTTGTCTTATATCTGTTTGACTATTCATTCCATTGATTCTCAATGGAATATGCATAAAAAGCTTTTGAACTTTTGAGTAATTAAATGTCATTCTGGAGTTAATATTAGAAATGCTATTGAGTTTTGCATGAATTAATGGGGTTTGAGAAAGTTGATGTTCATTACTATTGACAATGGATCAAATAATGATATTGCAGTTGAACAATTGAAAAAAAGGCATGTGAAGAAAAGTGTTGTACCTTTGAGAGGCGAGCATTTTCATATGAGATGTTGTGCTCATATCCTAAACTTAATTGTCAAAGATGGCATTGCGTAGTTGAGGGTGCTATTCAAAAAATTAGAGGTGTGGTGAAATATGTGAGGAGCAGACCTAAAAGATTAGATATGTTTAAGTTATGTGTTGAAGAAGCAAACTTGACATATGGATCTTCATTGCAATTAGATTGTCCTACAAGATGGAATTCAACTTATTTGATGCTACAAACTAATATAAAATTTCAAAAAGAATTTGATAAGTTGGAGGACAAAGACAAAATGTTTTTGAAGGAGTTTGGTTCAAACGTTCCAACTGAGAGAGATAGAATAGACGCCAAAATTTTGGCTCGTTTCTTGAAAACTTTTTATGAGGTAACTTGTAAATTTTCTAGCTAATAATATTCTACCTCTAGTGTTTATTTTCCTAAGATTATTCGAATTTTGAAAAAAATTGAGCTTTGTGAAAATAGTAGAGATACAATGGTGTCTGAAATTAGAGGTGTCAAAAGGGCCGGGCCGCGCCGGCCCGCCCCGTTTTTTTGAGCAAGCATGCATTCTTGCCGGGCCAGGCACGCCACGATTACCGTGTAATGCCGTGCCCATCCCAACACGGTTTAGAAAAGCTGGGCCCGGCATGGCCCGAAGGCACGGCAGGCCATGCCGTGCCGGGCCCGCACGGGCCCTGCGTGGAAGTACGGGCTAGAAAATTTTATTTTTTAATTTTTTTATTTTATTTTATTTATATAAATTATTAAAAATATATAAAATTTTAGATAATGTATAATATTATATATTTATAATATGAAAAATGTTAAAATTTATTAAAATAACAAAGTTTAAAATTTTTTTTTAATGTAATATTAAATTGGTTTAAATTTATTATATTTATATAATAAAGTTATAAATTTTTAAATGAAAAATTAAAACAAAAAATTAAATAATCAATACATTTTGTTAATAAAAATAAAAATTAATAAAAAACATAACCAACTCAAATGAAAAATGACCAATCAGCCATTTGAAACTGAATGTCCGAACCAAACAAATTATAGTTTCAATACAACGTACAAACAAAGCATACAATCAATAAAAAAAACATCGAAATAAAAAACAGTAGATCATCATCAAATGTCAAATGGCATATCATAAGCATCATTAGCCGCAACATCAAGATCAGTATCATATAGATCATCATCATCAGCAATCAACTCCTCCACCATCACAGTGAATGCGGCTGCAGTCCCTGTCCCACTCCCAGTTCCAGCACGATCATTGATGCTAAACCTCGAATCCTCTCAATCCTTCAAACATGCCAATGCCTCAACAATATCTTGGACGTAATCTCGATCTCCTATCCGAAATCACGTTCACTGTAACAGAAAAAGCAGACTCCGATGCTACGCTTGACACCGGAGGAGTCAGTAGATTTTGTGCCATCCTAGATAGCACGGGAAAGTTGGACTCATGTGATTTCCACCACTGTAATAAATTAAGATTCTTAGTATCAGAATGTGATAGGATTGAGCAGTAATCGGTATCTAAGTACCGAGAAAGCTCGCTCCTATGTGATGGTCCATCCCTACATTTCCCCCTTGCTAGCTGAATGGAAAAATCCTCATCTCCGAATACGGTATCAATGTCCGTAATTACAGTCTCACTACTACCACCACATACCTAGTATCGTAGTATGTGAACAGATCAGTCAACTTCTCGTGAATTAACTCTTCAGGTGGCTCTTCCAGGTTCATGCACGAGGAATTGTAAGTCAGGGTGCTTTCTACCCCTTCCACCTTAACCCTAGGGTCCATGCATGTGGCGAGGCAATAAAGAGATGGAACGGTTGACCTGTGCTTCAAGTACTTGGTTTCCATCTCTGCAACCATATGGCTAAGTGTCGGGTCAGCTCGATACTTCTTAAACATGCTACTAATGTTGCATTTGCACCGGAGTGCAATGAAAGTAGTGGGCGTATAAACTGACGAACACATGTTCGTCGTGTCATAAAAAATCTTCAGGAATTTTATAAATGAAATTTCTGAAGCCTAGTCAGTGTCGTCAATAATTAGTTCGTCACTCCTACTATTGACGTAGTCGGATATCATGTCTTAGTATCCAACACATGATTCTAACATCAGGTACGTGTAATTCCAACGATGTCTCACATCTGATTGGAATTTCTTCTTCTTAAGATTCACAGACAAACAGAGACTACCAAACTCTTGTTGTCTGCGATGAGTGCGAATATATTTTAGTGCATTATGTATATTATCCAACGCGGGGGAACACACCTTCATACCCACTTGAACAATCAGGTTAATCACGTGACACATACATCTGACATGAAAGATCTCTCCTATTGGTGCATCTCTAATATTCCTAACAAACATGTTTATCGCTACTCCATTATTAGATGCGTTATCGAATGTGACACTAAAAATTTTATTTTGAATTTTATATTCCCTAAAGATTTTCATCATACACTCAAAAATGGCCAGGCCATCATAAGGATGAAGAATCTCAGAGAATCCTAAAATTTTTTTATTGATTGTCCAGTTTGAATCTACATAGTGGCTGGTGAGACATGCATAAGAAGATTCATCGTGACTTGTCCAGATATCGAATGTCACGGACACCACTCCACTATATGCAATAAATTCATTAATTATTTTTTGTTTTTCTAACTTATATATCTTTAGTATATCATTCCTAGACGTGGACCTAGGAATCCTATGATAAGTAGGCTGAAAATATGTCTGCATGATGCGCACTACCCTTGGATCTTCCGAAAATCTGATCGGAAGACCCATCAATGTGATAAGTCTGGCCATGGCGTCCCTACCCAACTCACTAGAGTATATGAAGAGAGTAAACTTTGAGACTGAACTCGATCCAGTCTCAAAAAATGCAGTGCTAAGTTGGGTTTGCCTAGGATCTAATGGTCCATGTTTTTTTGTGCATAATTCGGCATGACTCTTAAGGTGCCCTGTCCTAAATGAACTCTTATATGTTAAAAGTCTCATACAATATTTGCACTGTGTCATTTCTTGTTCCTACCCCTAACATTTTTTTGTTTTATTATATTACAATGAGTCCAAACTACTGAATTACTCCTAGTTTTTTGTTTTTTACAAGTTTGGGTTGAGACAACTAGAGAAACCAAAGTTTCAGCAGCCTCAGACCTCTGTATAATATTTTTATTTTCTAAATTTAAATATGTTTCAGTTGTATTTGTCATTTTTTAGGATTTTTGTTTTTAAGAATAATTTAATAGAGACTAGAAGACTGATTTTAATTTTTTCTAATTTTGGTCTAGAGAGAGAAACTAGAGAGAGAAAGTTAAAAAACATTTAATAAATTACCCGGTAAAAGCATTGAGGTTAGTTACGTGCACGGTGCACCACACTCAAGCTCTAATGTTCAAAACTCAAGTTGAGATTCCCGAAAATCCAAGCCGAATGCCGAAATCTCGAGTCTCGAGAGAGAGAAGGAAGATTTTTGAAAGAGAAATAGAATGATTTGAGAGAATTTATTTTTATGAAAAACATAAATGTTAAAGGGAGGGGGTGGAATTTATAGATTAAAGATAATAATTTATAAAAAAAAGAAATTTTTTTTTAAATTTTTTTGAATTTTTTAGGGGGCAGAATCATGAGGGCCGTTGGATTCTGCTTCCTAGCTAGTGGAGGCAAGATCCAAAGGCTGAAAATTTTATTTTTTATTAATTTTTTTTTCGTTGGGGAGCGATCTTGGTCGGTTCGGGCCTCGTAGAAGTGGGACCGTGGGTCGGGTCCAATCAGACCCGACATGCAGTCTTTTTCGCAGGAGGGGCATGGGGCGATCGCGGGATCGGGCTCGGGGGAAACACGGCATGGAACGAACCTTTGTCGGTGTGCCGTGTCACGGGTCGAACCGTGCTGGGTCAGGCACGGCATAGGCCAGGCACGACACGGCCCTGGGCACAGTATTTTCCCACGCCGGGCCGGCCTAGGCACGGCCGAACCGTGCCATGCCTCATGCAGGGCCGGGCCGGCATGGCCCGATGGACACCTCTATCTGTAATAGGTATATAAATGAGGCATAAATTCAACAAATATTGGGGTTCTCTTCAACCAACAAATATTATGCTTTTTGTTGCAGTAGTATTGGATCCTAGATATAAGCTCAAATATCTCAAGGTTAAATACACTTAGCATTATGAAGAGGAATTGGCTAAAAATTTGGTGAAAAATGTTATAAATTCTTTAAATGAGATGATGGATGATTATAAAGATTTAAATGAAGATGAATCAAAAGAAGATGATTTCTCTTCTATTGTGTTGAAGAAAAATGATGATTTCTTTGATGGTAGTGATACTTATGTTGATGATTTTTTTTTTTGAATTGGAGAAAGAACAAGAAGTTGCAGCTTTGGAAGAGTTGGATAGGTACTTGGAGGACAAACTTGAAAAAAATAGAATTGATTTTGATCTTCTAAACTGGTGGAAGGTAAATGAGGTTAGGTATCCTTCTTTGGCAAATGTAGCAAGGGATGTATTTGCTATCCAAGCATCTACTGTGGCCTACGAATCTACATTTAGCACTAGGGGGAGAACTTTAGATAAATTTAGGTGTTCTTTAACACCTATTACAGCTGAAGTTCTCATATGTCAACAAGATTGGTTGAGAAGCTCAAGCAAACCTATTGAAATTGAAGAATTAGTTCAAGACCTTGATGATAATGAATCAGGTTAGTATACAAATCTTGTAAATTTTAATTTCACTTTTACTTATTTTATTCATTCAATTTAATAAAATAATGGTTCAATTACAATTTTCAGAGGGGTCTCAAGATCCAAATATTCTTCCAACTATAGTTGGCCAACTAAATTTGGAATGGGTATATTAAATTTAATAATGTAATATTTTGTTTTTTTATTACTCTTTCATCTTAGAATTTATATCTACATGATTAACACGTTTTCATCTCTGGTTGTCCTTCTATAGTGGAGGAAGAAAAGGGAGGAGTTGTAGAAGAGATAACTAACTTGATTTGGATTTTCATTCCTATTCTGGGACGGACCTTTGAAATGATTATTATCATGGTTGTTATTAGTTGTATTTTTTTGTTATATTAAGCTGCCTAATTTTAGCAATTACATAAGTAGTAATTGATGCTACCAATGTTTGTGGTCATCTTTAGCTATCCCTTAATATTTTAAGTAATTGTTTAAAAAATGTAGCATTGCTATTATGGTTAACGGTCACTCGGCTTAACAAAGCCAACTTGTGAAAAAACAAAGAACCAAATTAACTACACAACTCGGTCCCGTTCTATTTAACATTTCTATCATTTTCTGCACATCAAAGCTTTTGACAAGGTAATGGAACTAGTTTGTGGTATTCAGCCTATCTGACAAAACAAAATTGGCCCAATTTGAGTTTGAAAGATACATAACTGAGGAATGATAAATAGTACAACAAAAGGTTTCGTCATGAACTAACTTGGCCGGTTTGAAGAAAATAAATTGAAAAAAAAATGTCCGAACTCTGTTCCATCCCGTAACGGTTTTCTCCTACCCAAAATCCCCAATCTCCATCCCATCCTATCCCGATATTTTCAACCTATGGGACGGGTCTAGATCTTCAAAAAAAATCTACAAACTATGGGAAAGGATTGGAGATTTGTAATTTCCATCCCGTCCCGTCCCATGAGCACCCCTAGCATTTAGTGGTTTATAGGTTTTATTTAAAAAATAAAATAACAAAAAATTTAATATAACCTTTGAAACAATACCAATTTTTAAATTTTTTTTAAATGTGAATACTATATTTAGTTATGATAATCTTAATAATTATATATCATGTAAATTCAATATAAATAATTATATTGATATATATTATAATAATGATCATACAAAAGATTAATAAACAATTATTAATTAGATTATTATTGTTTAAAATATATTAACAAAACCTAAAATGATTCAAAATCAAAGTGAAATATTTTACTAAATATTAATTTTAAATATTTAAATTTTTGTATCCATTTATAAGCTTATATATTGATGAAAAATAAATTATTTAAATTATATTTGTCTAACTATTAATTAATTTTTTATTTTATATTTCTATAAAAATAAACTAATAAATAATTAAAATGTATATATAAAATTATAATGAATACTAATAAAAATGAGATTTATGATTTATTATTTAGGGTATACCTATTTAATGGTTTAAGTTTATTGTGGTTTTGGGTTTAATTAATTTATTGATTTATATGTTTACACATTTAGGTTTTATTTATTGATTTATAGGTTTTATTTAATCAATGAAATAACAAAAAATTTATTTTTATGAATTTTCGTGATTTTCAAAGGTTATGACCTTTGAAAATAAAATAAATTTTTAATAGTTCTAAAATATTAATGTGTTTTGTGGTTTAGGAGTTTAGTGATTTAATTGTTTAGATCTTTAGTGATTTTTAGTTTTTATTTAAAGAATGAAAAAACAAAAAATTTAATTTTTTGATTTTTTTTAATTCTTGAAGGTTATAACCTTTGAAAATATAATAATTTTAAATTTTTTTTAAATGTGAATATAATATTTAGTTATAATAATCTTAATAATTATATATAATGTAAACTCAATATAAATAATTCTATTGATACATATTATAATAATGATTAATAAATAAATTAATAAACTAGTATTTATAAGAATGATATATATTAAAATATAATTGTAAAATCTAAAATGATTCATAATCAAAAAAAGATATTTCAATAAATAATAATTATTTATTTTTAAAAATTTGTTTTTTAAGCATTTTTTTAATGAAAAATAAATTATTTAAACTATATATGTCGCACTAATAATTTATTTTGTAAATAATTTTTCTATAAAAATAAACTGATAAATAATTAAAATGAATATTTAAAATTATAATGAATACTAATAAAAATTAGATTTATTATTTATTATTTTGACCATACTAATTTAATGTTTTAAGTATTTATGGGCTTCGGGGTTTAGGAGTTTAGTCATTTTAGAATTTAGTAATTCAGTGGTTTATAGGTTTTATATAAAAAATAAAATAAAAAAAAATTATTTTTGTTATTTTTTCTCATTTTTGAATGTTATAAACATTGAAAATATAATAATTTATAATTTTTTTTGAAAAGCGAATATAATATGAAGTAATAATAATCATAATAATTATATATTATATAAATTCAATATAAACAATTATATTGATATATATTATAATAATGATCATACAAAAGATTAATAAACAATTATTAATAAGATAAATATTGTTTAAAATATATTTTCAAAACCTAAAATGATTCAAAATTAAAGTGAAATATTTTACGAAATATTAATTTTAAATTTTTAAATTTTTGTATCAATATATAAGCCTATATATTTTTTGATGAAAAATAAAATATTTAAATTATATTTGTCTCACTAATAATTTATTTTTTAATTTATATTTCTATAAAAATAAACTAATAAAAAATTAAAATGTATATTTACAATTATAATGAATACTAATAAAAATGTAATTTATGATTTATTATCTAGGGTATAACTATTTAATTGTTTAAGTTTATTGTGGTTTTGGGGTTAATGAGTTTATTGATTTATATGTTTACACATTTAGGTGTTTATAGGTTTTATTTAATCAATGAATAACAAAAAATTTATTTTTATGAATTTTCGTGCTTTTCAAAGGTTATAACCTTTGAAAATATAATAATTTTTTAATAGTTCTAAAATATGAATACAATACTTAGTTATAATAATCATAATAATTATATTTGAGGTAAATTTAATATAAAAAATTTTATTAATATATATTATTTTGATGATCAAAAAAGAAGTTAATAAACTATTATTAATAAGATAGATATTAATTAAAATATATTTGCAGAACCCAATATAATTGCAAGATCAAAGTAAAATTATATTACTAAATAAAATATTAAATTTTTGAAATTTGATTATTTTTATAAGCTTATATTTTTTTTCATAAAAAATAATTTTATTTAAATTATATGTCTCGCTCATTATTTATTTTGTAATTAATATTTCTATAAAAATAAACTAAAAAATAATTAAAATGAATAATTAAAATTATAATGAATACAAATAAAAATGAGATTTATTATTTATTATTTAGGTTATATATGTTTAATGGTTTAAGTATTTACGAGGTTTTGGGTTTTAGGAGCCTAGAGATTTAAATGTTTAGGGATGTAGTGGTTTATAAGTTTTATTTAAATAATTAAATAATAAAAAAATTATTTTTGTGATTTTTTTTCATTTTTGAAGATTATAACCTATGAAAATATAATAATTTTTAAATTTTTTTCAAATGTAAATATAATATTTAGTTATAATAATCGTAATAATTATAAGACATTTAAATTCAATATAAGTAATTTTATTTGTTAGATATTATAAAATTGATCAATAATAAATTAATAAACTATTCTTGATAAGATTGATAGTAAATAAAATATAATTCGAAAACCTATATATAATGATTCAAAATCAAAGTAAAATATATTACTAAATAATAATGTTTTGTTTTTAAATTTTTACTTCTTTTTATATGCTTATATTTTTTTTTGATTAAAATTAATTATTAAATTTATAGTTGTCTCGCTCATTATTTATTTTGTAATTAATATTTCTATAAAAAATAAACTAATAAATAATTAAAATGAATATTTAAAATTATAATTAATACAAATTAAATGAGATTTATGATTTATTATATGTAGTATACCAGTTTAATGGTTTGATTATTTAGGAGTTTTGTCGTTTAGGAGTTTATCAATTTATGTTTTTAGTTATTTAGTGGTATATAGGTTTTATTTATATAATAAAAAAAAATTTTTGATTTTTTCAGATTTTCAATGTTTATAACCTTTGAAAATAAAATAATTTTTAAAATTTTTTGAAATGTGAATACTATGTATAATTATATTAATCTTACTAATTATATATCATAGAAATTCAATATAAACAATTTTAATGATAGATATTATAATAATGATCAAAAATTAAATTAATAAACTTTTATTAATAATATAAATATTAATTAAAATATATTTACATAACACAAAATGATTCAAAATAAAATAAATATATATTACTAAATAATAATATTTAATTTTTAAAGGTGTCCTTCTTTTTATAAGCTTATATTTTTTTGATTAAAAATAAATTATTTAAATAATATTTGACTTACTCGAAATTTATTTTAAAATTAATTTTTTCTAAATAATTAAACTATAAATAATTAAAATGAAAATTTAAAATTATAATAAATAGAAATAAAATGTGATTTATTATTTATTAAGTAGTATATAGATGTTAAAATGTTTATGTATTTACGGGTTTCGGGGTTTATGAGCTTACTAATTTAAGTAAGTAATCATTTAATGGTCTATAGGTTTTATTTAAAAAATAAATTAACTAAAAATTTATTTTTAATATTTTTTCTAATTTTTTAAGATTATAACCTTTGAAAATATAATAATTTTTAAATTTTTTCAAAAGTGAATACAATATTTATTTATTATAATCTTAATAATTATATATCATATAAATTCAATATAAACAATTTTATTGATAGATATACTAATAATTATCAAAAAATTAATTAAAAATCTATTATGAATAAGGTTGATATTACTTAAAATAAAATATCAAAACCTAAAATGATTCAAAATCAAAGCAAAATATATTACTAAATAATAATTACTTGTTTTTTAATTTTTATTTTTTTTTATAAGCTTATCAATTTTTTGATGAAAAATAATTTTTATAAATTATATTTTTAACTCATAATTTATTTTATAATTAATACATATATAATAATAAAAAAACTAAACAATCAAAATGAATTTTTTAAATTATAATGAAAAAAAATAAAAATGAAATTTATTAATTATTATTTAGGGTATACCAATTTAAATGATTATCTATATAGGGGTATCGGGATTTTGAACTTTACTAATTTAAATGCTTAGGCATTTAGTGGTGTATAGGTTTTATTTAATCAATAGAATAATAAAGAAAAAATATTTTTTTTATTTTTTCACATTTTTAAAGGTTACAACCTTTTAAAATATAATAATTTTAAAATTTTTTTCAAAGGTATCTATAATTTATGGATGAAAAATAATTTATATAAATTATATTTGTGTAACTCATAAATATTTTTGTAATTAATATTTATATAAAAATAAACAAATAAATAATTAAAATGAATATTTAAAATTATAATTAAAAAATGAGATTTATTATTTATTATTTTGTGTATACCGGTTTAATTTAAATTAGATCTGTCTTACTAATAATTTATTTTGTATTTAATTTTTCTATAAAAATAAACTGAAAATTAATTAAAATAAAAATTTAAAATTATAGTATTAAAAATTAATATGATATTTATGATTTCTTATTAATGTATACAAGTTTAATGGTTTAAGTATTTAGATGTTTTGTCTTTTAGGAGTTTAGTGATTGAGGTTTTTAGGAATTTAGTGGTTTATAGGTTTTATTTAATCAATAAAATAACAAAAAAATGTTGTAATTTTTTTACATTTTCATAGATTATAACCTTTGAAATATAATAATATTTAAAATTTTTGAAATGTGAATACAATATTTAGTTATAATAATATTTGTAATTATATTTGATATAAACTCAATATAAATAATTTTATTGATAGATATTATAATAATGATCAAAAAATAAATTAATAAACTACTAATAATAAGATATATATTAATTAAAAAATATTTACAAAACCCAAATTGATTCAAAATTAAAATAAAATATATTTCTGGATAATAATTTTTAATTTTTAAATTTTAAATTTTTACTTCTTATATAAGCATATATATATATATATTTTTGATTAAAAATAAATTATTTAAATTATATTTGTCGCACTCATAATTTATTTTATAAAAAATATTTTTATAAAAATAAACTAATTAATAAATAAAATGAATATTTAAAACTATATTAAATAGATATTAAAATTAGATTTTTTATTATTATGTATTATATAGCAGTTTAATGGGTTATGTATTTAGGTATTACGAGGTTAAGGTGTTTACTGATTTAATTGTGTATGCATTTAGTGTCTTTGAAAATTTAATAATTTTTAAATTTTTTTCAAAAGTGAATTCAATATTTAGTTATAATAATTATTATATTTATATATCATATAAACTCAACATAAACAATTTTAGTGATAAATATTCTAATAATGATCAAAAAATAAATTGATAATCTATTATTAATAAGATAGATACCAATTAAAATATAATTACAAAACATAAAATGATTTATAAGCAAAGCAAAATATATTACTAAATAATAATTTTTTGTTTTTAAATTTTTTTTTATTTTTAAAAGTTTATCTATATTATTTTGATTAAAAATAATTTACATAAATTATATTTGTCTAACTCATAATTTATTTTTTAATTAATATTTATATAAAAATAAAAAATGAATAATTAAAATGAATATTACAAATTATAATGAAAAAAAATGAGATTTATTATTTATTATTTAGGGTATGCCGGTTTAATTTAAGTTATATCTGTCTCACTAATAATTTATTTTGTAATTAAAATTTCTATAAAAATAAACTGATAAATAATTAAAATAAAAATTTAAAATTATACTGAATAAAATTTAAAATGAGATTTATGATTCATTATTAATGTATACCAGTTTTAATGGGTTAAGTATTTTGAGGTTTTGTCGTTTAAAAGTTTTGTGATTTATGTTTTCAGGCATTTAGTAAAATAGCTTTTATTTAAATAATAAAATAACAAAAAAAATTGTAATTTTTTGTCATTTTCAAATGTTATAACATTTGAAAATTTAATAATATTTAAAATTTTTTGAAATTTGAATACAATAATTAGTTATAATAATTTTAATAATTCTATATCATATAAAATAAATATAAACAATTTTATTGATAGATATTATAATAATGATCAAAAATTAAATTTATAAACTATTTATAATAAGATAGATATTAATTAAAAAATATTTAGAAAACCCAATATTAATTCAAATTTAAATTAAAATATATTAGTTGATAATAATTTTAAATTTTTAATAATACTTCTTTTATACTTATTTTAAAAGCGTAATATATTTTTTTATTAAAACAAAATTATTTAAATTATATGTGTTGCACTCATAATTTATTTTGTAATAAAAAATCTATAAAAATAAACTAATAAATATTTAAAATGAAAATTTAAAATAATAATAAATTGAAATAAAAATTCAATTTATTAATTATTAAGTAGTATATAGCAGTTTAATTGTTTATGTATTTAGGCATTACGTGGTATAAAAGTTTACTGATATAACTGTGTATGCATTTAGAGGTTTATAGGTTTTATTTAAAAAATAAAATAACAAAAAAAATGTTTATTATTTTTTCATATTTCCAAAGGTTATAACCTTTGGAAATATGATAATTTTTAAATTTTTTTCAAAAGTGAATTCAATATTTAGTTATAATAATCATTATATTTATATATCATATAAATTCTATATAAACAATTTTATTGATAAATATTCTAATAATGATCAAAAATAAATTAATAAACAATTATTAATAAGATAGATATCAATTAAAATATAATTACAAAATCTAAAATGATTCAAAAGGAGAGCAAAATATATTACCATATAATAAATTTTAGTATTTAAATTTTTTATTCTTTTTATAAGTTTATCTATATTTTTCGATGAAAAATAATTTATATAAATTATATTTGTCTAATTCATAATTTATTTTGTAATTAAAATTTATATAAAAATAAACAAATAAATAATTAAAATGTTTATTTATAATTATAATGAAAAAAATAATATTGAGATTTATTATTTATTATTTAGGGTTACCGGTTTAAAAGGATTATTATTTATTATTTAGGGTTTAGAGATTTAGGAGTTATTGAATTAAGTGTTTAGGCATTTAGTGGTTTATAAGTTTTATCTAAACAATGAAATATCGAAAAAAAATATTTTTTTTTTATTTTTTCACATTTTCAAACGTTATAAACTTTGAAAAATAATAATTTTAAAATTTCATTCAAAAGAGAATTCAATATTTAGTTATAATAATCATTATATTTAAATATCATTAAAATTCAATATAAAAAATTTTATTGATAAATATTCTAATAATGATTAAAAAATAAATTAATAATCTATTATTAATAAGATAGATATCAAATAAAATATAATTAGAAAACCATTAATGATTCAGAAGCAAAGCAAATTATATTATTATATAATAATTTTTTGTTTTTATTTTTTTTTCCTTTAAAAAGTTTATCTATATTTTTTTTTATGAAAAATAATTTATATAAATTATAATTGTCTAACTCATAATTTATTTTGTAATTAATATTTATATAAAAATAAACAAATAAATAATTAAAATGAATATTTAAAATTATAATGAACAAAATAATAATGATTTTTATTATTTATTATTTTGGGTTACCGGTTTAAAATGATTATTATTTATTATTTAGGGTTTAGAGATTTAGGAGTTATTGATTTAAGTGTTTAGGCATTTAGTGGTTTATAAGTTTTATTTAAACAATGAAATATCAAAAAAATATATTTTTTTTTATTTTTTTCACATTTTCAAAGGTTATCACCTTCGAAAATGTGATAATTTTAAATTTTTTTTCAAAAGTGAATTTAATATTTAGTTATAATAATCATTATATTTAAATATCATATAAATTCAATATAAACAATTTTATTAATAAATATTCTAATAATGATCAAAAAATAACTATTATTAATATGATATATATCAATTAAAATATAATTAAAAAAGTAATAATGTTTCAGAAGTTAAGCAAATTATATTATTATATAATAATTTTTTGTTTTTAATTTTTTTTTCTTTTAATAAGTTTATCTATATTTTTTTGATGAAAAATAATTTATATAAATTATATTTGTCTAACTCATAATTTATTTTGTAATTAATATTTATATAAAAATAAACAAATAAATAATTAAAATAAATATTTAAAATAATAATGAAAAAAATAAAAAAGAGATTTATTGTTTATTTTTTAAGATATATCAGATTAAAAAAATTATATATTTAGGGTTTTCGAGATTTAGAAGTTATTCATTTAAGTATTTAGGCAATTAGTGGTTTATAGGTTTTATTTAAACAATGAAATAACAAATAAATTATTTTTGATATTTTTTCATATTTTCAAAGATTATAACCTTCGAAAATATAATAATTTTAAAATTTTTTAAAAATGTGAATACAATATTTAGTAATAATAATAGTAATTATTATAACATTATATAATATAAATTAAATATAAAAAATTTTATTGATAGATATCATATCAATTATCAAAAAATAAATTAATAAACTATTATTAATTTGATAGATATAAATTAAAATTTAATTACAAAAACTAAAATGATTAAAAATCAAAGTAAATTTATTACTAAATAATAATTTTTGTTTTTTAATTTTTCCCACATTTTATAAGATTATATATTTTTTTGATAAAAAATAAATTATTTAAAGTATATTCCTATCACTCATAATTTATTTTGTAATTAATATTTCAATAAATTATTTAAATTATATTTAAGGTTTACGAGTTTAAAGGTTTAAGTATTTAGGGGCTTCAGGGTTTAGGAGTTTAGAGATTTATGTGTTTAGGTATTTAATGGTTTATAAGTTTTATTTAAACAATGACATAACAAAAAATTTATTTTTTGTTATTTTTTTCTCATTTTTAAGGTTATAACCTTTAAAAATATAACAATTTTTAAATTTTTTTTAAATGTGACTACTATATTTAGTTTTGATAATATTAATCATTATATAACATATAAATTCAATATAAACAATTATATTGATAGATATTATATTAATGATCAAAAAATAAATTAATAAACTATTATAAATAAGATTGATATTATTTAAAATATATTTGCAAAACCTAAATTTATTCAAAATCAAAGTAAAATAAATTACTAAATAATAATTGTTTTGATGTTTTGCTTCTTTTTATAAGTTTATATTTTTTGTTCTTAAAAGTATATAATTTAAATTATATTTGTCTTCCTCATAATATATTTTATAATTTATAATTCTATAAAAATAAACTAAAAATAATTAAAATGAATATTTAAAATTATAATGAATACAAATAAAAGTGAGATTTATTATTTATTATTCAGGATATACAGTTTTAATGGTTTAGGTTTTTAGGTGTTTTGGGGTTTAGTGATTTATAGTTTTTATTTAAATAATGAAAAAACAAAAAATTTAATTTTTTATTTTTTTTTAATTTTGAAGGTTATAATCTTTGAAAATATAATAATTTTAATTTTTTTTAAAATGAAAATAATATTTAGTTATAATAATCTTAATAATTATCTATAATGTAAACTCTATATAAATAATTTTACTAATAGATATTATAATAATGATCAATAAATAATTAATAAACTATTATTAAAAGAATGATATAAATTAAAATATAATTGCAAAATCCAAAATGATACAAAATTAAAATAAAATATTTTACTAAATAATAAATTTTTGTTTTTAGAATTGTGCCTATTTTTATAAGCTTATATTTATTTTTGATGAAATATAAATAATTAAAATTATATATGTCTCACTAATAATTTATTTTGCAATTAATATTTCTATAAAAATAAAGTGATAAATAATTAAAATAAAAATTTAAAATTATACTGAATAAAAATTAAAATGAGATTTATGATTTATTATTAATGTATACCAGTTTAATTGTTTTGAGATCTAAAATTTTCTAAAAGCTGAAAACAATATTTAGTTATAATAATATTAATAATCATACATCATATAAATTCAACATAAATAATTTTATTGATAGTTATTATAATAATGATCAAAAATTAAATTAATAAACTATTAATAATAAGATAGATATTAAATAAAAATTATTTATAAAACCCAAATTGATTCAAAATTAAAGTAAAATATATAACTGAATAATAATCTTTAATTTTTAAATTCTACTTCTTTTATAAGCGTATATATATTTTTTGATTAAAAATAAATTATTTAAATTATATTTGTCTTACTCATAATTTATTTTTATTAAATATTTCTAAAAAAATAAACTAATAAATAATTAAATGAATATTTAAAATTATAATAATATAAATAAAAATTAGATTAATTAATTGTTATGTATTATATAGTGGATTAATGGTTTATGTATTTAGGTATTACGGGGTTTATGAGAATATTGATTTAATTGTGTATGCATTAAGTGGTTTATAGGATTTATTTAAAAAATAAAATAACAAAAATTTATTTTTATTATTTTTTGATATTTTCAAAGGTTATAACCTTTGAAAATATAATAATTTTTAAATTTTTTCAAAAACGAATTCAATATTTAGTTATAAAAATCATTATAGTTATATATCATATAAATTCAATATAAACAATTTTAGTGATTTATATTCTAATAATTATTAAATAATATAATAATAATCTATTATTAATAAGATAGATATCAATTAAAATATAATTACAAAACATAAAATGATTCATAAGCAAACCAAAATAAATTACTATATAATAATTTTTTATTTTGTAATTTTTTTTTATTTTAAAAAGTTTATCTATATTTTTTTGATTCAAAATAATTTACATAAATTATATTTGTATAACTCATAATTTATTTTTTAATTAATATTTATATAAAAATAAACAAATAATTAATTAAAATTATAATTTAAAATTATAATGAAAAAAAATGAGATTTATTATTTATTATTTATATAGGGTATACTGGTCTATTTAAATTAGATCTGTCTCACTAATAATTTAATTTATAATTAATATTTTTATAAAAATAAACTGATAAATAATTAAAATAAAAATTTAAAATTATACTGAATAAAAATTAAAATGAGTTTTATTATTTATTATTAATGTATACTAGTTTAATGGTTTTGAGATTTAAAATTTTCTGAAATGTGAATACAATATTTAGTTATTAATCATACATCATATAAATTCAATATAAAGAATTCTATTGATAGTTATTATAATAATGATCAAAAATTAAATTAATAAACTAATAATAATAAGATAGATATTCAATAAAAAATATTTATAAAACCCAAATTGATTCAAAATTATAGTAAAATATATTACTGAATAATAATTTTTAATTTTTAAATTTTACTTCTTTTATAAGCGTATATATATTTTTTGATTAAAAACAAATTTTTTATATTATATTTGTCTTACTCAGAATTTATTTTGTAATAAATATTTCTATCAATATAAACTAATAAATAATTAAATGCATATTTAAAATTATATTAAATAGAAATAAAAATTAGATTTATTTATTATTATGTTTTATATAGGGATTTAATGGTTTATGTATTTAGGTATTACGGGGTTTAAGAGTATACTAATTTAATTTTGTATGCATTTAGTGGTTTATAGTTTTTATTTAAAAAATAAAATAAAAAAAAATTAATTTTTTTTATTTTTTGATATTTTCAAAGGTTATAACCTTTGAAAATATAATAATTTTAAAATTTTTTTCAAAAGCGAATTCAATATTTAGTTATAATAATCATTATATTTATATATCATATAAATTCAATATAAACAATTTTAGTGATTAATATTCTAATAATGATCAAAAAATAAATAAATAATTATTATTAATAAGAGATATATCAATTAAAATATAATTACAAAACATAAATTGATTCATAAGCAAACCAAAATATATTACTATATAATAATTTTTTGTTTTGTAATTTTTTTTATTTTAAAAAGTTTATCTATATTTTTTTGATTAAAAATAATTTACATAAATTATATTTGTCTAACTCATAATTTATTTTTTAATTAATATTTATATAAAAATAAACAAATAAATAATTAAAATGAATATTTAAAATTATAATGAAAAAAATGTGATTTATTATTTATTATTTAGGGTATACCGGTTTAATTTAAATTATATCTATCTCACTAATAATTTATTTTGTAATTAATATTTTTATAAAAATAAACTGATAAATAATTAAATTAAAAATTTAAAATTATATTGAATATAAATTAAAATAAGATTTATGATTTATTATTAATGTATACCAATTTAATTGTTTAAGTATTTAGAGGTTTTGTCGTATATGTGTTTAGCGATTTATGTTTTTAGGCATTTAGTGGTTTATAGGTTTTATTTAAACAATAAAATAACAAAAAAAAATTGTAATTTTGTGTCATTTTCATAGGTTATAACTTTTGAAAATATAATAATAATTAAAATTTTTTGAAATGTGAATAAAATATTTAGTTATAATAATTTTAATAATTATTAATATAATTTAATATAAATAATTTTATTGATAGATATTATAATAATGATCAAAATTAAATTAACAAACTCTTAATAATAAGATAGATATTAATTAAAAATATTTACCGAAA
>JAREIK010001780.1:128282-166966 GCA_029783825.1 Sapria himalayana
ATTTAGGGGTTTTGGGATTTATGAGCTTACTGATTTAAGTAAGTAAGCATTTAATGATCTATAGGTTTTATTTAAAAAATGAAAAAACAAAAATTTATTTTTATTATTTTTTTCATCATTTTGAAGGTTATAACCTTTTAAAATATAATAAATTTTTAAATTTATTTTATATGTGAATACTATATTTAGTTATGATAATCTTAATAATTATATATCATATTAATTCAACATAAACAATTATATTGATAGATATTATATTAATGATCAAAAAATAAATTAATAAACTATTATTAATAATAGATATTTTTTAAAATATATGTATAAAACTTAAATTTATTCAAATCAAAGTAAAATATAATACTAAATAATAATTTTTTTTTGATATTTTGCTTCTTTTTATAAGTTTAAATTTTTTTGTTATTATAAGTAAATTATTTAAATTATATTTTTCTTTCACATAATTTATTTTTAATTTATAATTCTATCAAAATAAACTAATAAATAATAAAAATGAATATTTTAAATTATAATGAACAAATAAAATTGAGATTATTATTTATTATTCGGGATAACTAGTTAATGGTTTATGTATTTAGGTGTTTTGGGGATTAGTGATTTAAGTGTTAGGCCTTAAGTGATTTATAGTTTTTATTTAAAGAATCATAAAATTAAATTAAAATTTTTTTTATTTATTAATTTTTGAAGGTTATAACCTTTGAAAATATAATAATTTTTTTATTTTTTTAAATGTGAATATAATATTCATTAATAATAATCTTAATAATTATATATATATATATATATATATATATATTAAACTCAATATAAATAATTTTATTAAAAGATATTATAATAATGATTATAAAAAATTAATAAACTATTATTAATAAGAATGATTTAAATTAAAATATAATTGCAAATCTAAAATGATTCAAAATAAAAATAATATATTAATAAATAATAAATTTTTTTTTAATTTTGCTTCTTTTTATAAGGATATATATTTTTTTTGATGAAAATAAATTATTTAAATTAATTCTGTCTCAGTAATAATTTATTTTGTAATTAATATTTCTATAAAAATCTTATAAATAATTAAATTAAAAATTAAAAATTATACTTAATAAAAATTAAATTGAGACTTATGATTTTTTATTAATGTACACCTGTTTAATGGTTTAAGTATTTAGTGTTTTTGTCGTTTAGGAGTTTAGCAATTTATGTTTTTAGGCATTTAGTGGTTTATAGGTTTTATTTATACAATAAAATAACAAAAAAATTTTGAAATTTTTCTCATTTTCATAGGTTATAACCTTTGAAAATATAATAATATTTAAAATTTTTTGAAATGTGAATATAATAATTAGTTATATAATATTAATAATTATATATATAAAATTAATATAAATAGTTTTTATTGATATATATTATAATAATGATCAAAAATTAAATTAACAAACTCTTAATAATAAGATAGATATTAATTAAAAAATATTTACCGAAACCAAATTGATCAAAAATTTAATATTACTTCTTTTATACTTCTTTTAAAAGCACATATATTTTTTTTTGATTAAAAATAAATTAATTAAAATATATATGTCGCACACATAATTTAATTTGTAATAAATATTTCTATAAAAATTAAGTAATAAATAATTAAAATGAATATTTAAAATTATAATAAATAGAAAAAAAATTAGATTTATTAATTATTAAGTAGCATATAGCGGTTTAATGGATTATGTATTTAGGAATTATGAGGTTTAGGAGTTTACTGATTTAACTGTGTATGCATTTAGTGGTTTATAGGTTTTATTAAAAAAATAAAATAATAAAAAATTTATTTTTATTATTTTTCGATATTTTCAAAGGTTATAACATTTGAAAATAAAATAATTTTTAAATTTTTTTAAATTGTGAAGACATTCTTAAGTTATAATAAGCATTATATTTATATATCATATAAATTCAATATAAACAATTTTATTGATAAATATTCTAATAATGATCAAAAAATAAATTAATAATTTATTATTAATAAGATACATATCAATTAAAATATAATTACAAAACCTAAAATGATTCAGAAGAAAAGGAAAATATATTACTATTTAATAATTTTTTGTTTTGAATTTTTTTTTATTTTAAAAAGTTTAACAATAATTTTTTTATGAAAAATAATTTATATAAATTATATTTGTCTAACTCAATTTATTTTGTAATTAATATTTATTTATAAATAAACAAATAAATAATTAAAATGAATATTTAAAATTATAATAAAAAATAAATGAGATTTATCATTTATTATTTAGGGATACCGATTTAATTTAAATTAGATGAGTCTCACTAATAATTTATTTTGTAATTAATATTTCTATAAAATAAATTGATAAATAATTAAAATAAAAATTTAAAATTATACTGAATAAAAATTAAAATGAGATTTATGATTTATTATTAATGTATATCAATTTAATGATTTAAGTATTTAGAGGTTTTGTCGTTAAGAGTTTGACAATTTATGTTTTTAGGCTTTTAGTAGTTTATAGGTTTTATTTAAAAAAATAAAATAACAAAAAAAATTTCTATAATTTTTTATCATTTTCATAGGGTATAACATTTGAAAAAATAATAATATTTAAAATTTTTTCAAATTTTAATTCAATATTTTGTTATAATAATATTAATAATTATATATCATATAAATTTAATATAAATAATTTTATTGATAAATATTATAATAATGATCAAAAATTAAATTTATAAACTATTAATATTAACATAGATATTAATTAAAATATATTTACAAAATTTTATTGATTCAAAATAAAGTAACTTATATTACTTCATAATAATTTTTAATTTTTAAATTTATACTTCTTTTATAAGCATATATTTTTATTAGATAAATAATATATTGTTTAAATTATATTTGTCCCACTCATAATTTAATTTGTAATAAATATTTCTAAACAAATACACTAATAAATAAATAAAATGAATATTTAAAAATAAAATAAATAGCAATAAAAAATAGATTTATTAATTATTAAGTAGTATTTAGCGGTGTAATGGTTTATGTATTTAGGCATTACGGGGTTTAGGAGTTTACAGATTTAACTTTATATGCATTTTGTAGGGCTGCTCACGGGACTCGGAGATTCGCGACCCGACCCAAAGTCTTGTCCCGAAAGAATCGGGACTGAGAAAATCCGTTGATTTGACTTTTCCCGTCCCGTTATGTCACGTATTTTTTTTTGGAGCCGTCCTAGATTTTAAGCACTATCCAAGCATCTACTGTACCCTACGAATCTACATTTAGCACCGGGGAAAGAACTTTAGATAAATTTAGAAGTTCTTTAACACCTATTACAGCTGAAGTTCTCATATGTCTACAAGATTGGTTGAGAAGCTCAAACAAACCTATTGAAATTGAAGAATTAGTTCAAGACATTGATGATAATGAATCATGTTAGTATACAAATCTTGTAAATTTTAATTTCACTTTTACTTATTTTATTCATTCAATTTAATAAAAATATGGTTCAATTATAATTTTCAGAGGGGTCCCAAGATCCAAATATTCTTCCAACTATAGTTGGCCAACTAAATTTGGAGTGGGTGTATTAAATTATATAAGGTAATATTTTGTTTTTTTATTACTCTTTCATCATAGAAATTTATGTCTACATGATTAACACAATTTCATCTTTGGTTATCCTTCTACAGTGGATGAAGAAAAGGGAGGAGTTGCAGAAGAGATAATTAATTGGGTTTGGATTTTCATTGTTGTTCCGGGATGGACCTTTGAAATGATTATTATCATGGTTGTTATTAGTTGTATTTTTTTTTGTTATATTAAGCTGCCTAATTTTAGCAATTACTTAAGTAGTAATTGATCCTACCAATGTTTGTGGTCATCTTTAGCTATTCCTTAATATTTTAAGTAATTGTTTAAAAAATGTAGTATTGCTATTATGGTTAACTTTTACTCGGCTGAACAAAGCCAACTTGTGAAAAAACAAAGAACCAAATTAAGCACACAACTTGGTCCCATTCTATTTAATATTTCTATCCATTTCTGCACATCAAAGCTTTTGACAAAGTAATGGAACTCATTTGCGGTATTCAGCCTATTTTACAAAACAAAATTGGCCCAATTTGAGTTTGAAAGAAACATAACTAAGGAATAATAAATTGCACAACAAAATGTTTCGACATGAACTAACTTGAACGGTTTGAAGAAAATAAATTGAAAAAAATGTACGAACTCCATTCTGTCCCAGAACCGTTTTATCCTACCCAAAATCCCCGATCTCCGTCCCATCCGATCCCAATATTTTTAACATATCGGATGGGTCTAGATCTTCAAAAAAAAAAATCTCCAAACTGTCTGAAGGGACTGGAGATTTGTAATGCCCGTTTCGTCCCATGAGCACCCCTAGCATTGAGTGGTTTATAGGTTTTATTTAAAAAATAAAATAACAAAAAATTTATTTTTATTATTTTTTGATATTTTCAAATGTTAAAACCTTTGAAAATATAATAATTTTTAAATTTTTTTCAAATGTGAATACAATATTTAGTTATACCAATCATTATATTTATATATTATATAAATTCAAAATAAACAATTTTATTGATATATATTCTAATAATAATCAAAAAATAAATTAAAAATCCATTAATAATATGGTAGATATTAATTAAATTATAATTACAAGACTTAAAATGATTTATAAGCAAAGAAAAATATATTACTAAATAATAATTTTTTGTTTTTGAATTTTTTCTTCTGTTAATAAGTTTATCTATATTTTTTTAATTAAAAATAATTTATATAAATTATATTCGTCTAACTCATAATTTATTTTGTAATTAATATTTATATATAAATAAACAAATAAATAATTAAAATTAATATTTAAAATTATAATAAAAAAATGAGATTTATTATTTATTATTTATTATTTATTATTTAGGGATACGGGTTTAATTTAAATTAGATCCGTCTCACTAATAATTTATTTTGTAATTAATATTTATATAAAAATAAACTGAAAAATAATTAATATAAAAATTTAAAATTATACTAAAAATATATTAAAATGAGATTGAAGATTTATTATTAATGTATACCAGTTTAATAGTTTAAGTATTTAGAGGTTTTGTCGTTAGGAGTTTAGCGATTTATGTTTTTAGGCTTTTAGTGGTTTATAGGGTTTATATAAAAAAATAAAATAACAAAAAAATTTTCTATAATTTGTTATCATTTTCATAGGTTATAACCTTTGAGAATATAATAATATTTAAAATTTTTTGAAATGTGAATACAATATTTAGTTTTAATAATATTAATAATTATATATCATATAAATTCAATATAAAAAAATTTATTGATAGATAATATAATAAAGATCAAAAATTATATTAATAAACTATTAATAAAAACATAGATTGTAATTAAAACATATTTACAAAATCCAAATTGATTCAAAATTATAGTAAAATATATTACTGGATAATAATTATTAATTTTTAAATTTCTACTTCTTTTATAAGCATATATTTTTTTTATTAAAAATAAATTAATTAAATTATTTTTAGCACTCATACTTTAATTTGTAATAAATATTTCTATAAAATTAAACTAATAAACAATCAAAATAAATTTTTTAAATTATAATGAAAACAAATAAAAATTAGATTTATTAATTATTATTTAGGGTATACCGGTTTAAATGATTATCTATATAGGGATATCGGGATTTTGTAGTATAGTGATTTAAGTGTTTAGGAATTTAGTGATTTATAGGATTTATTTAAACAATGAAATAATAATAAAAAATATTTTTTTTTTCACATGTTCAAAGGTTATAATCTTTGAAAATATAATAATTTTAATACTTTTTTCAAAAGTGAATAGAATATTTAGTTATAATAATTATTATATATATATATATCATATAAATATTTTTATTGATAAATATTCTAATAATGATTAAAAAATAAATTAATAATCTATTATTAATAAGTTAGATATCAATTAAAATATAATTACGAAACCTAAAATGATTCAAAAACAACGTAAAATATATTACTATATAATAATTTTTTGTTTTTAATTATTTTCTTCTTTTAATAAGTTTATCTATATTCTTTTGTTGAAAAATAATTTATATAAATTATATTTGTCTAACTTATAATTTATTTTTTAATTAATAATTATATAAAAATAAACAAATAAATAATTAAAATGAATATTTAAAATTATAATGAACAAAATAAAAATGAGATTTATTATTTATTATTTAGGATATACCTGTTTAAAAAATTTATCTATTTATTTGGAGATTTCGAAGTTATTGATTTAAGTATTTATGCATTTAAAGGTTTATAGCTTTTATTTAAACAATGAAATAACAAAAAATTTATTTTTGATATTTTTTCAAATTTTCAAAAGTCATAACATTTGAAAATATAATAATTTTAAAATTTTTTTAAAAATGTAAATACAATATTTAGTAATAATAATTATTTTGGTTATATATAATATAAACTAATATAAACAATTTTATTGATAAAATTATATCAATTATCAAAAAATAAATTAATATACATTTATTAATATGATAGATATAAATAAAAATATAATTAAAAACCCTAAAATGATTCAAAATCAAAGTAAAATTTATTACTAAATAATAATTTTTTTAAGTGTTTGCATTATTTTATAAGCTTATTTTTTTTTGTTGAAAAATATATTATTTAAATTATATTTGTCACTCATAATTAATTTTGTAATTAATATTTCTATAAATTATTTAAATTATATTTAAGGTTTACGAGTTTAAATGTTTAGGTATTTAGGGGCTTCGTGGCTTAGGAGTTTAGAGATTTATGTATTTAGGCATTTATTGGTTTATAAGTATTATTTAAACAATGATATAACAAAATATTTATTTTTGTTATTTTTAATCAATTTTGAAGGTTATAACATTAGAAAAAATAATAATTTTTAAATTTTTTTTACGTGAATACTATATTTAGTTATGATAATCGTAATAATTATATATCATGTTAATTCAATATAAACAATTATATTGATAGATATTATATTAATGATCAAAAAATAAATTAATAAACTATTATTAAATAGATAGATATTTTTTAAAATATATTTGCAAAATGTAAATTTATTCAAAATCAAAGTAAAATATAATAGTAAATATTATTTTTTTGATGTTTTGCTTCTTTTTATAAGTTAATATTTTTTGTTATTAAAAGTAAATTATTTAAATTATATTTGTTTTCCACATAATTTATGTTTAATTTATCATTCTATAAAAATAAACTAATAAATAATTAAAATATATATTTAAAATTATAATGAATACAAATAAAATTGATATTTATTATTTATTATTAATTATTCATTATTCATGATATAATAGTTTAATGGGTTAAGTATTTAGGTGTTTTAGGGTTTAGTGATTTAAGTTTTTAGGCCTTTAATGATTTATAGTTTTTATTTAAAGAATAAAAAAATAAAAAAATAAAAAAATAAAAATATTTGATTTTTTTTTGAAGGTTATAACCTTTGAAAATATAATATTTTTAATTTTTTTTAAATGTTAATATAATATTTAGTTATAATATTCTTAATAATTATATATAATGTAAACTAAATATAAATAATTTTATTAATAGATATTATAATAATGATCAATAAAAAATTAATAAACTATTATTAATTAGAATGATATAAATTAAAATATAATTAACTAGCTCTTTTAAAAATAAACCAGCAATACTGAATGCGATGTTTGGAACAAAAAAAAGACCACACAAGGTTCCCGAAATGTTCGCAGAAGAATATAGTTGAAGATATGGGGACTGCTACTGGCATATTACTCCCTTCAGTTAGTCTTCCCTGTTGGCTTCAACAAAATGCAAAAACTAAAATGATTCAAAATCAAAGTAAAATATATTACAAAATAATAGATTTTTGTTTTTAAAATTATGCCTCTTTTTAAAGCATATATATTTTTTTTGATAAAAAATAAATTATTTAAAATAGATGTGTCTTACAAATAATTTATTTTGTAATTATTATTTCTATAAAAATAAACTGATAAATAATTAAAATAAAAATTTAAAATTACACTTAATAAAAATTAAAATGAGATGTATGATTTATTAATAATGTATACCAATTTAATAGTTTAAGTATTTAAAAGTGTTGTCATTTAAGAATTTAGCGATTTATGTTTTTAGGCATTTAGTGGTTTATAGGTTTTATTTTAACAATAAAATAACAAAAAAAATTGTAATTTTTTGTCATTTTCATAGGTTATAACCTTTGAAAATATAAAAATAATTAATATTTGTTTAAATGTGATTACAATATTTACTTATCATAATTTTAATAATTATATATCATATAAATTCAATATAAACAATTTTATTGATAGATATTATAAGAAAGATCAAAAATTAAATTAATAAACTATTAATAATAATATAGATATTAATTAAAAATATTTACAAAACCCAAATTGATTCCTTATAATTTTAAATATTCATTTTAATTATTTTTTAGTTTATTTTTATAAAAATACTAATTACAAAATAAAAAATGATTGATACATATATAATTTAAAAAAATTATTATTTTTCAAAAAAAATATAAGCTTATGAAAATAAACAAATTTTAAAAAATTTTAAATTTTATTTAGTAATATAATTTACTTTGATTTTGAATAATTTTGGGATCTACAAATATATTTTAATTGATATCTATCTTATTAGTAATAGTTTATTAATTTATTTTTTGATCAGCAAAATAATATATATTAATAAAATTTTTTATATTGAATTTACAACAAATATAATTATTAAGATTATTATAACTAAGTATTGTATTCATATTTTAGAACTATTAAAAAATTATTATATTTTCAAAGGTTATAACCTTTGAAAATCACGAAAATTCATAAAAATAAATTTTTCATTATTTCATTAATTAAATAAAACCTATAAACACCTAAATGTGTAAACATATAAATCAATAAACCGATTAACCCCAAAACCACAATAAACTTAAACCATTAAATACGTATACCCTAAATAATAAATCATAAAGCTCATTTGTATTAGTATTCATTATAATTTTATATATACATTTTAATTATTATTAGTTTATTTTTATAGAAATATAAATTAAAAAATAAATTAATAGTTAGTAAAATATAATTATAATAAAATATTTTTCATCAAAAAATATATAAGCTTATAAATGGATGCAAAAATTTAAAAAGTTAAAATAAATATTTAGTAAAATATTTCACTTTGATTTTGAATCATTTTAGGTTTTGTAAATATATTTTAAACAATATTTATCTTATTAATAATTGTTTATTAATCTTTTGTATGATCATTATTATAATATATATCAATATAATTGTTTAAATTGAATTTACATGATATATAATTATTAAGATTATCATAACTAAATATAGTATTCACATTTAAAAAAATTTAAACATTGTTATAGTTTCAATGGTTATATCGTTCAAAAATGAGAACAAATAACAAAAAAAAAATTTGTTTGTTATTTTATTTTTTAAAAAAAAACCTATAAACTACTAAATGCCTAAACACTTAAATCACTAAATTCTTAAATCCCAAAACTCCTAAATATATAATCTTTTAAACCTATATATTTTATCTTATTAATAATAGTTTTATTTAATATCTATCTTATTAATATATTTTACTTTGATTTTGAATCATTTTAGGTTTTGCAAATAATTTTTTTTTAATATCTATCTTTTTAATAATAGTTTATTAATTTATTTAATGATCATTATTAAAATATCTATTAATAAAATTATTTATATTGATTTTACATTATATATAATTATCAAGATTATTATAACTAAATATTATATTCACATTTTAAAAAAAATTAAAAATTATTATATTTTCGAAGGTTATAACCTTCGAAAATTAGATAAAATCACTTAAGGTATAAACACTTAAATGACTAAACCCAAAAATACCTAAATACTTAAAACCATTAAACCTGTAAATCCTGAATAATAAATAATAAATCTCAATTTTATTTGTATTCATTATAATATTAAATATTTATTTTAATTATTTATTAGTTTATTTTTATAGAATAATAAATTACAAAATAATTTATGTGGAAGACAAAAATAATTTAAATAATTTATTTTTAATAACAAAAATATAAACTTATCAAAAATATATATATTAAAAAAAATTATTATTTCGTAATATATACTTTGATTTTGAATAAATTTAGATTTTGCAATTATATTTTAAATAATATTTATATTATTAATAATAGTTTATTAATTTATTTATTGATCATTATTATAATATCTATCAATTTGATTATTTATATTGAATTTAAATGACTTATATTTATTAAGATTATTAAAACTCAATATTATATTTACATTTGAAAAAAATTTAAAAATTTTTAAATTTTCAAAGGTTATGACCTTAAAAAATTAAAAAAAAATAAAAATAAATTTTTTGTTATATCATTGTTTAAATAAAACTTCTAGACCACTAATTGCCTAAACACTTAAATCTATAAACTCTTAAATACAAAAGCCCCTAAATACTTAAAACTTTAAACTTATAAACCTTAAATATAATTTAAATAATTTATTTTTCATCAAAAAAAATATAAGCTTATACAAAGAAGTAAAAACTAAAAAACAAAGATTATTATTTGGTAATAAATTTTACTTTGATTTTGAATAATTTTAGGTTTTGCAATTCTATTTTAATTTATATTTATCATATTAATAATAGCAAATTTATTTATTTTTTTATAATTGATATCATATCTATCAATAAATTGTTTATATTTAGTTTATATTATATATAATTATTATGATTCTTATTACTAAATATTGTATTCACATTTTTAAAAAAATTTAAAATTATTACATTTTCAAAGGTTATAACCTTTGAAAATGTGAAAAAATATCAAAAATAATTTTTTTGTTATTTCATTGTTTAAATAAATCCTATAAACTACTAAATGCTTTAACACTTAAGTAAATAACTCCAAAATCTCGAAAACATTAAATAGATAATCCATTTAAACCAGTATACCCTAAATAATAAATAATACATAATAAATCTCAATATTATTTTTATCATTATAATTTAAAATATTCATTTTAATTATTTATTGTTTTTTTAATATAATTATTAATTACAGAATAAATTGAGTTAGAAAATATAATTTATATAATTATTTTTCATCAAAAAAATATAGATAAACTTTTTAAAAGAAAAAAAATTCTAAACAAAAAACAATTATATAGTAATATATTTTGCTTTGATTCTGAATCATTTTAGGTTTTATAATTATATTTAAATTGATATCTATCTTATTAATAATATATTATTAATTTATTCTTTGATCATTATTAGAATATTTATCAATAAAAATATTTATATTGAATTTATATGATATATAAATATAATGATTATTATAAATAAATATAGTATTCACTTTTGAAAAAAATTTAAAATTATTATATTTTCAAAGGTTATAACCTTTGAAAATATCAAAAAATAAAAAAAATAAATTTTTTGATATTTTTTTAACTAACACCTATAAACCACTAAATGCATACACAGTTAAATCAGTAAACTCTTAAACCTCGTAATGCCTAAATACCTAAACCATTAAACCACTATATACTACTTAATAATTTATAAATCTAATTTTTAATTCTATTTATTATAATTTTAAATATTCATTTTAATTATTTATTAGTTTATTTTTATAGAAATAGTTATTAAAAAATAAATTATGAGCGTGTCAAATATAATTTAATTATTTTATTTTTAATAAAAAAAAATATACGCTTATAAAAGAAGTAGAAATTTAAAAATTTAAAATTATTATCCAGTAATATATTTAACTTTAATTTTGAATCAATTTGAGTTTTGTAAATTTTTTTTAATTAATATCTATCTTTTTATTAATAGTTTATTATTTTAATTTTTGCTCATTATTATATTATCTATCAATAAAATTATTTATATTGAATTTATATGATATATAATTATTAATATTATTAAAACTAAATATTGTATTCACATTTCAAAAAATTGTAAATATTATTATATTTTCAAAGGTTATAAGCTATGAAAATGATAACAGATTATAAAAATTTTTTTTGTTATTTTATTTTTTTATATAAAACTTATAAACCGCTAAAAGCCTAAAAAAATAAATCACTAAGTTCCTAACGACAAAACCTCTAAATACTTAAACTATTAAACTGGTATACATTAAAAATAAATCTTAAATCTCATTTTAATTTGTATTCAGTATAATTTGAAATTTTTATTTTAATTATTTAACAGTTTATTTTTATATAAATATTAATTACAACATAAATTATTAGTGAGATGGATCTAATTTAAATTAAACCGGTATCCCTAAATAATAAATAATAAATCTCATTTTTTTTTTCATTATAATTTTAAATATTTATTTTAATTATTTATTTGTTCATTTATATATAAATATTAATTACAAAATAAACTATGAGTTAGACAAATATAATTTATATATATTATTTTTCATTAAAAAAATATAGATATACTTATTAAAAGAAGAAAAAATTCAAAAAAAAAATTATTATATAGTAATATATCTTTCTTTGCTTCTAAATCATCTTAAGTTTTGTAACTATATTTTAATTAATATCTTTCTTATTATTAATGAATAATTAATTTATTTTTTGATTATTATTAGAATATTTATCAATAAAATTGTTTATATTGAATTTATATAATATATAAATATAATGATTAGTATAACTAAATATTGTATTCACATTTGAAAAAAATTTAAAAATTATTATAATTTCAAAGGTTATAACCTTTGAAAATATCAAAAAATAATAAAAATAAATTTTTTGTTATTTTATTTTTTAAATAAAACCAATAAATCATTCAATGCTAGGGGTGCTAATGAGATGGGACGGAATGAGGATTACAAATCCCCAGTCCATTCCCACTTTTCAGAGATTTTTTTTTGAAGATCCAGACCAGTCCCATAGGATGAAAATATAGAGATGGGACGTGACGAAGATCTGGGATTTTGGGTAGGATAAAATGGTTCTGGGATGGAATGATGTTCTGACATTTTTTTTAATTTATTTTCTTCAAACCGGCCAAGTTAGTTTTTGTCGAAACCTTTTGTTGTACCATTTATCATTCCTTAGTTATGTATCTTTCAAACTCAAATTGGGCCAATTTTGTTTTGTCAAATAGGATGAATACCGTAAACGAGTTCTATAACCTTGTCAAAAGCTTTGATGTGCATAAAAGGATAGAAATGTTAAATAGAACGGGACTGAGTTGTGTGCTTAATTTGGTTTTTTATTTTTTCATAAGTTGGCTTTGTTCAGCCGAGTGAAAGTTAACCATAAAAGAAATACTACATTTTTTAAACAATTACTTAAAATATTAAGGAATAGCTAAAGATAACCACAAACATTGGTAGCAGCAATTACTACTTAAGTAATTGCTAAAATTAGGCAGCTTAATATAACAAAAAAATACAACTAATAACAACCATGATAATAATCATTTCAAAGGTCCGTCCTGGAACAACAACAAAAATCCAAACCCAATTAATTATCTCTTCTACAACTCCTCCCATTTCTTCCTTCACTGTAATAGGACAACGAAATATGAAAATGTGCTAATCATGTAGACATAAATTTCTAGATGAAAGCGTAATAAAAAAACAAAATATTACCTTATAAAATTTTATTCAGCCATTCCAAATTTAGTTGGCCAACTATAGTTGGAAGAATATTTGGATCTTGAGACCCCTCTAAAAATTGTAATTGAACCATATTTTTATTAAAGTGAATGAATAAAATAAGTAAAAGTGAAATTAAAATTTACAAGATTTGTATACTAACCATATTCATTATCATCAAGGTCTTGAACTAATTCTTCAATTTCAATATGTTTGTTTGAGCTTCTCAACCAATCTTGTAAACATATGAGAACTTCAGCTGTAATAGGTGTTAATGAATGCCTAAATTTATCTAATGTTCTTCCCCCAATGCTAAATGTAGATTCACATGCCATAGCAGATGCTTGGATAGCAAATAAATCCCTTGCTACATTTTCCAAAAAAGGATAGCCTACCTCATTTACCTTCCACCAGTTTAGAAGATCACAATCAATTCTATTTTTTTCAAGTTTGTTTTCCAAGTACCTATCCAACTCTTACAAAGATGGAACTTCTTGCTCTTTCTCCAATTCATCAAAAAAAAATCATCAACAAAAGTATCAACACCATCAAAGAAATCATCAGTTTTCTTCAACACGGTAGAATAGAAATCATCTTTTTTTTATTCTTCTTCATTTAATCATTATAATCATCCATCATCTCATTTAAAGAATTTATAACCTTTTTCACCAAATTTTTAGCCAATTCCTCTCCATAATGCTAAGTGTACTTATCCTTGAGATATTTGAGCTTATATCTAGGATCCAACACTACTGCTACAAAAAGCATAATATTTGGTGACTGAAGAGAACCCCAATATTCGTCGAATTTATGCCTCATTTTCATACCCATTTTAGACACTATTGTATCTCTGTTATTTTCACAAAGCTCAATTTTTTTTCAAAATTCAAATAATCTCAGGAAAATAAACTCTAGAGGTAGAATATCACAGCCAGAAAATTTACCAGTTACCAAATAAAAAGTTTTCAAGAAACGAGCCAAAATATAGGCGTTTGTTCAGTCTCTCTCAGTTGGAACATTTGAACCAAACTCCTTCAAAAACTTGTTGTCTTTGTCCTCCAACTTATCAAATTCTTTTTGATAATTTCAAAGGTTATAACCTTAGAAAATATAATAAATTTTAAATTTTTTTGAATAGTGAGTTCAATATTTAGTTATAATAATCATTATATTTATATATCATATAAATTCAATATAAACTATTTTATTGATAAATATTCTAATAATGATCAAAAAATAAATTAATAATTTATTATTAATAAGATAGATTTCAATTATAATATAATTACAAAACCTAAAATGATTCAGAAGCAAAGCAAAACATATTACTATATAATAATTTTTTTGTTTTGAATCTTTTTTTCTTTTAAAAAGTTTATCTATATTATTTTGATGAAAAATAATTTATATAAATTATTTTTTTGTAACTGATAATTTATTTTGTAATTAATATTTATATAAAAATAAACAAATAAATAATTATATTTGAATATTTAAAAATAAAATGAAAAAAAATGAGATTTATTCTTTATTTTTTAGTATACCAGTTTAATTTAAATTAGATCTATCTCACTAATAATTTATTTTGTAATTAATATTTATATAAAAATAAATTGATAAATAATTAAAATAAAAATTAAAATTATACTGAATAATTATAATAATTTATTTTGTTCCTCTCTCAATTCTAGAATGATTGCTAAAGCTCTAACCAAAATAATAGAAGCTTTTACTTTATCTCTATTATGTCTCATCATATTTGATGTTGAATCACTAAGCTATCAAAGGTAATTTGACTCATTTACGCTAACAGACTAAACAAAAGTTGTACCCCTATGTGTTGAAATAGCTAGTTGTTGAGGATGTTATTTATAGTGATTATTGTAATTTCTTCTAAAATATCTTTCATGCACGCACTCAAAGCAATTTTTTTAAAACATAGTTCACCTCTAAAAAAATAACCATCTTGTAGCCTATTAGAACAAACTAGCCCTAGGGTGGTTTGAGAAGGGCAAGAAGTATTGGCTCTATTTCAATCAAGAATCAAAAATTTATTCTATTGGTAGTTCTAAGCCTTTTTATTTATATCCTTATAGATATGAAAAGTATCATTTCTTTCTTTTTATATTAAATGAGTTATGTATACAAGCTCACAATACCCAAAAAGGTGTAAATGAATCATATGCAAATGTATAAAAGGTTTTAATCATTGCTCAAAATATTAGTCTTGCATATTGACACTTGAGGTCACAAATCAAAGGAAAAAGCCATAGTGATATTTCCAATTTCAAGAATTTTAGCTATAGAAAGTTACAAAGAGTAGTACTCGAGCTTTAACTATTTCTAGGGTCATGACTTTTGCTCTTGAGGAATGTCCAAAGTTACAATCATTCCTAGTGCAATGACTTTGCAATATAAAGATAAAATGCACAAGCTATGGTCATATCCAATACTGTGACCCAGTATTATAGTGAATAAATATGTATTCATAATCATTCTTAGTGCCATAACAATATGTTCAACAAATAGACTCAAGTTATGGCATATTCTCATCGATATGATTTTGTGTTCTAGAGACAAAATATACAATCATGTCCATTGCTAATGCTATAATAATCTAAATCAAGAAAGTGACTGAATCCATAACTCAACCCTTGAGTCATGACTTTGTGTTACATATACAAAAAGATAAATCTGTGATATTCCTAAAAGTTGTGAATTTCAATTTAAATTTAACACTTAGTCATTTGATTATAAAAGTGCAAAACATGAGATTTAGGATTTAGGGTTTATGGATTATGGTTATAGTTTATGGTTTAAGGTTTAGGATTTAAAGTTTAGAGTTCATGGTTTTTTTTGTTTTTTTTTGGAAAATACACGCTTTATTTATTAGTTAAGCACACAACTTACAAGAGTCTAAAAGGCTGACTAATTTAGGATAGCCCACCAAATCCCATCCACCTTAATGATTCTATGCATAAAATACATAAAAAACATAATGCCTAATAATTCCAAGCATACGAATACAACTAAAATCACCTGGCATTCCCAGACTTCAGAGTTGGCATTGAGTCATTATGCGCACTGCGTCCTTTCCATTCAGATTTTTCCAAACCTTTTGGAGGAACCAAAATGATGGACCATATTAAAACTATGCAAATATAAGATTGTGAATGTGTGTAACATGCAGAATCAAGCGTTTGCCTATGTCATTGCTATGCAATGGAATACATGTCAATTCATTCTCACCTATGAATTCCACATTGTTTTGCTCCAATGATCTTCAAAAGAGTATCTCGTATGTAGCACCAACAAAATATCAAAAAATATGCATGCATCGGTGTGCATGTGTGATGAGGTCCGTCTCATAGTCTAATTATCTACACGTACAACCAAGATAAATTACAAGTAAAATTACAAAATGCTATAAAGATTGGTCTTCTACTTTCGGGAGTGTCGCATCACCTAATGTGTCTTTACAAAATACATTAGTGGGCCCCAATTTTAGATACTCATGGGTCCAGTTGCCCTCATTGCATGCTACATAGAGAACAAACAAGATCGTGCTTGTGAGTATGTCATGATCCGTCTCTACAAGTACATGGTGCATACAAAGTCCAAAATATAAATGAGACTACAAACATAAACTACAAGTTTGAATCTTTCGCTCCCGTGTTGCTGGTCTGGACTCCATTGCTTACTGGCCCTTCTTGGTGATGCTTCAGATTTTTCCAGCTTTCTAATTAATTATGGAATACCCGCTACTCCTGTTGGGTTACGGTTGGGTGGCCCTCTATGCTGCCTGATACGACTAGCGGGACCCACTCCTAGCTACTCCTGGGTTTACTCCCGACCACTTTGCTCGGTCTCGTCAGTTGTCTGAATGTTATCATCCCGGCTTGCTAGCGGGGCCCTCTACAAGTTAGTTGCCCATACTTCTGGCTTCTTCCAGGACTTGCTGGCCCCTCTATATGCGACACTAAAATGGACAAGAATATGTGCACGTGTGTACTATGGTCCATCGCTATGTGTGTGTGGTGCACCAGTATCAGGGTTTAGGAGTTAAGAAATTTAAGTATTTTGGTATTTTGTGGTTTATAGGTTTTATTTAAATAATTAAATAACAAAAAAATTATTTTTATGATTTTTTCTCATTTTAAAGGTTATAACCATTGGAAATATTATAATTTTTAATTTTTTTTTAAATGTTAATAGAATATTTAATTATGATAATCATAAAAATTAAATATCATGTAAATTCAATATAAATAATTTTATTGATCGATATTATAATACTGATCATAAATTAGATTAATAAACTATTATTAATATGATAAATATTAATTAAAATATATTTGCAAAACCTAAAACGATTCAAAATCAAAGTAAAATATAATACTAAATAATAATTTTTATTTTTAAATTTTTGATTCTTTTTATAAGCTTATAAATTTTTTTGAAGAAGATAAATTATTTAAATTATATTTGTGCCAACATAAATTTATTTTGCAATTAATATTTCTATAAAAATAAACTTATAAATAATTAAAATGAATATTAAAATTATAATGAATACAAATAAAAATGAGATTTATGATTAATTATTTAGGGTATACCAGTTTAATGGTTTAAGTATTTAGGAGTTTAGGAGTTTAGTGATTTAAGTGTTTAGGCATTTAGTAGTTTATATGTTTTATTTAAATAATGAAATAACAAAAAAAATTATTTTTTAAATTTTTTATCATTCTTGATGGTTATAATCTTTATAAATATAATAATTTTTAATTTTTTTTAAAATGTGAATATAATATATAGTTATAATAAACTTAATAATTATATATCATGTAAATTAAAAAAACAATTTTATTGATAGATATTAATAAACTAAATATAAATATAAATATAATAATGATCAAAAAATAAATTAATAAACTATTATTTATTGATAGATATTTATATATTATTTATAAATACTTAAACCTTTAAAGATGGTTTAAATGTTTAAGTATTTAAGGGTTTTGGGTTTTAGGAGTTTAATGATTTAAGCGTTTAGGCATTTAGTAGTTTATAGGTTTTATATAAACAATAAAATAACAAAAAATTCATTTTTGTGATTTTAGCTCATTTTCAAAGATGATAACCTTTATAATTATAATAATTTTTAAATTATTTTCTAATATAAATATAATATTTAGTTATAATAATCTTAATAATTATATATCATGTAAATTCAATATAAACAATTTTATTGATAAATATTGTAATAATGATCAAAAAATTAATTAATAATCTATTATTAATAAGATAGATATCAATTAAAATATAATTACAAAAGCTAAAATCATTCAGAAGCAGAGCAAAATATATTACTATATAATAATTTTTTGTTTTGAATTTTTTTTTTCTTTTAAAAAGTTTATGCATATTTTTTTGAATAAAAATAATTTATATAAATTATATTTGTCTAACTCATAATTTATTTTGTAATTAATATTTTTATAAAAATAAACAAATAAATAATTAACATGAATATTTAAATTTATAATAAAAAAATGTGATTTATTATTTATTATTTATTATTTATTATTTATTATTTATTATTTATTATTTATTATTTATTATTTATTATTTATTATTTATTATTTATTATTTATTATTTATTATTTATTATATATTATTTTTTATTTATTATTTATTATTTAGGGATACTAGTTTAATTTAAATTAGATATTTCTCACTAATAATTTATTTTGTAATTAATATTTCTATAATAATAAACTGATAAATATTTAAAATAAAAATTTAAAATTATACTGAATAAAATTTAAAATCAGATTTATGATTTATTATTACTGTATACCAGTTTAATGGATTAAGAATTTAGAGGTTTTTTCATTTAGGATTATAGCGATTTATGTTTTTAGGCTTTTAGTGGTTTATATATTTTATTTAAAAAAATAAAATATCAAAAAAAATTTCAATAATTTTTTCTCATTTTCATAGGTTATAACCTTTGAAAATATAATAATATTTAAAATTTTTTGAAATGTGAATACAATACTTAGTTCTAATAATATTAATAATTATATACCATATAAATTCAATATAAACAATTTTATTTATATATATTATAATAATGATCAAAATTAAATTTATAAACTATTGATATTAAGATAGATATTAATTAAAAATTAATTACAAAACCCAAATTGATTCAAAATTATAGTAAAATATATTTATGGATAGCAATTTTTAATTTTTAATTTTTAAATTTTTACTTCTTTCATAAGCATATATATTTTTTAAATTATATTTGTTGCACTCATAATTTATTTTGTAATAAATATTTCTATAAAAATAAACTAATAAATAATTAAAATTATAATAAATACAATTAAAAATTTGATTTATTAATTATTAAGTAGTATATAGTGGTTTAATGGTTTATGTATTTTGGCATTACGGGGTTTAGGAGTTTACTGATTTAACTGTGCATGCATTTAGTGGTTTATAGGTGGTATTTTAACAAAAAATATCAATAAATTTATTTTTTTTATTTTTTCATATTTTAAAAGTCTATAACCTTTGAAAATATAATAATTTTTAAATTTTTTTCAAAAGCGAATACAATATTTAGTTATAATAATCATTATATTTATATATCATATAAATTCAATATAAATATTTTTATTGAAATTTATTCTAATAATGATCAAAGAATAAATTAATAAACTATTATAAATAAGTTAGATATCAATTTAAATATAATTACAAAATCTAAAATGATTCAGAAACAAAGCAAAATATATTACTATAATATTATTTTTTGTTTTGAATTTTTTTTCATTTAAAAAGTTTATCTATATTTCTTTGATCAAAAATAATTATATAAATTATATTTGTCTAACTCAATTTATTTTGTAATTAATAATTATATAAAAATAAACGAATAAATAATTAAAATGAATAATTTAAATTATAATGAAAAATATAATATTGAGATTTATTATTTATTATTTGGGGTATACCGGTTTAAAATGATTATCTATTTAGGGTTTTCGAAATTTAGGAGTTATTGATTTAAGTATTTAGGCATTTAGTGGTTTATAGGATTTATTTAAACAATGAAATAACAAAAATAAATTTTGTTATTTTTTCACATTTTCGAAAATATAATAATTTTAAAATTTTAAAATTTTAAAATTTTAAAATATAATTTTTAAAATGTGAATAAAATCTTTAGTAATAATAATCATTATAATTATATATAATATAAACTAATTATAAATAATTTTATTGATAGATATGATATCAATTATCAAAAAATAAATTAATAAACTATTATTAATATGAAAGATATAAATTAAAATATAATTACAAAACTTAAAATGATTTTAAAATCATTGTAAAATTTATTACTAAATAATAATTTTTTGTTTTTAAATATTTACTTATTTTTATAAAATTATATTTTTTTTATTAAAAGTAAATTATTAATATTATATTTGTGTGACTAAGTATTTATTTTGTAATTAATATTTATATAAAAAATAAAATATTTAAAATGAATATTTAAAATTATAATGAATACAAATTAAAATGAGATTTAAGATTTATTATTGCTGTATATGTAATTTATTTTTTGATAATCTATTTGTAATACCAAATAACTTTTCTTTTTTAATATTTTCATGTAAGTGCAGGAATGGAAATATTAAGAGGCTAGGGATGTAGCAGTACCACAATAACGGAGGTCTCGCTGACTGGACAATGGGCCGAAATTGGAGCAGAGCTTGACCCGTCTCATGATACGACCCACTCCGCTAAAATGAACCGAGGGAAATTTTAATATAAAATATTTTGTAATTTTATTTTCGGGTGGCTGTTTTGGACCCGTGGAACTGTTCATCATTTCTCTCTCTTCTCTCTGTGCGATTTATCGCAACTATTCTGTGTGCTGCATAATGTAAGACATTTTTGTTGCTTTAATCTATAACGCAAAAACATTTTATTGTGGATTCAGCTAGTCGTACTGAGCGACTAGCAAACCACGTTATTTTTGGTGTTTATTTCTCGTTTTTTTATTCTATCATGGATGGTTGTTGAATTGGGATATATATATTGTTTGTTTTCTGTTGTTTCTGTGTTTCTGTGTTTCTGTATCTCAATCTAACTACCGTGAAAGCACAATTGCCCAAAAATTATATATGGTATACCGGTTTAATGGATTTATTACTAGGGGTTTTGTCGTTTAAGAGTTTAACAATTTATGTTTTTAGGAATTTAGTGATTTATAGGGTTTATTTAAACAAAATAATAACAAAAATAAATTTGTAATTTTTTCTCATTTTCATAGGTTATAACCTTTGAAAATATAATAATATTTAGAATTTTTTGGAATGTGAATACAATATTTTGTTATAATAATAATAATAATATATCAGATAAATTCAATATAAATAATTTTATTGATAGATAATATAATAATGATCAAAATTAAATTAATAAACTATTAATAAAAAGATTGCTATTAATTAAAAAATATTTACAAAACCAAAATTGATTCAAAATTAAAGTAAAATATATTATTGGATAATAATTTTTAATTTTTAAATTTTTACTTATTTTATAAGCATATATTTTTTTTGATTAAAAATAAACTAATTAAAATATATATGTCGTTCTCATAATTTAATTTGTAATAAATATTTCTATGAAATAAACTAATAAATAATTAAAATAATATTTAAAATTATAATAAATTGAAATAAAAATTAGATTTAATAATTATAAGTAGTATATAGCAGTTTAATGGTTTATCTATTTAGTCATTTTGAGGTTTAGGAGTTTACTGATTTAACTGTGTATGCATTTAGTGGTTTATAGGTTTCATTAAAAAAATAAAATAATAAAAAATTTATTTTTATTATTTTTTGATATTTTCAAAGGTTATAACCTTTGAAAATATAATAATTTTTAAATTTTTTTTAAATGTGAATACAATATTTAGTTATAATAATCATTATATTTATATATCATATAAATTCAATATAAACAATTTTATTGATAATTATTGTAATAATGATCAAAAAATAAATTAATAATCTATTATTAATAAGATAGATATCAATTAAAATATAATTACAAAACCTAAAATGATTCAGAAGAAAAGCAAAATATATTATAATATAATAATTTTTTGTATTGAAATTTTTTTTTATTTTAAAAATTGTATCAATAATTTTTTGATGAAAAATAATTTACATAAATTATATTTGTCTAACTCAATTTATTTTGTAATTAATATTTATATATAAATAAACAAATAAATAATTAAAATGAATATTTAAAATTATAATGAAAAAAAATGAGATTTAATATTTATTATTTATTATTTAGGGATATCGGTTTAATTTAAAATAGATCTGTCTCACTAATAATTTATTTTCTAATTAATATTTCAATAATATAAATTCATAAATAATTAAAAATAAAAATTTAAAATTATATCGAATAAAAATTAAAATGAGATTTATGATTTTTTTATTAATGTATACCAGTTTAATGATTTAAGTATTTAGAGGTTTTGTCGTTAGGAGTTTAGTAATTTATGTTTTTAGGATTTTAGTGGTTTATAGGTTATAATTAAAAAAATAAAATAACAAAAAAAATTTATATAATTTTTTATCATTTACATAGGATATAACATTTGAAAATATAATAATATTTAAAATTTTTTGAAATTTTAATACAATATTTTGTTATAATAATATTAATAATTATATATCAAATAAATTCAATATAAATAATTTTATTGATAGATATTATAATAATGATCAAAAATTAAATTTATAAACTATTAATATTAAGATAGATATTAATTAAAAAATATTTACAAAACCCAAATATATTCAAAATTAAAGTAACTTATATTACTTGATAATAATTTTTAATTTTTAAATTTATACTTCTTTTATAAGCATATATTTTTATTAGATAAATAATATATTATTTAAATTATATTTGTCCCACTCATAATTTATATTGTAATAAATATTTCTAAATACATACACTAATAAATAATTAAAATGAATATTTAAAAATATAATAAATAGCAATAAAAAATAGATGTATTAATTATTAAGTAGTATTTAGTGGTTTAATGGTTTATGTATTTAGGCATTACGGGATTTAGGAGTTTACTGATTTAACTTTATATGCATTTAGTAGGGCTACTCACGGGACTCGGAGATTTGTGACACGACCTGAAGTCTTGTCTCGAAAGAATCGGGACTGAGAAAAATCCATTGACTTTGACATTTCCCGTCCCGCTCTATCACGTATTTTTTATTTTGGGATGGTTCCGGATTTTAGCAATATCCATCTCGAGAACCATCCCATCCTAAAAAACTGATCCTAGAACCAGGAATATATATATATATATAACATGAAGATGCCAGCAATTCTGCTACTGCCCATCCAATTCCTACGCACCTATTGCTGTTCCGATGAGTTCTAAGCCACCTCATGCCATTCCAGGCATGTTCAATTAGGTCCAGCCTTTGTCCATCACACTTCTGGTTGCCTCAACCGTGTCCCAGATGCCACCAGCCTTTTGGTTTGTTTTTCTGAAGAGAATTGAGTGATTAATTATTATTATTATGTGTCATTGTCAGTTTTGTTGAGTATTGGTGGCGGTGTTGTGGTTGGGCCGAATGAGTGGGCTTAATGTGTTACAGTCAGTTTTGTAGAGCTTGCTTGTTTGAAATATTTATATGTATTTATGATTGACATATCATATTAATTAATGGCAATGCAGATGGCAAAATTTAGAGGTAAACGAAAAATACAATAAATTGAAGATGATCACATCTCGAATGATCAAAGTACTGGTAAATCCAATCATCATAAATTTCACGATCCTTCTTATTGTTACGGCAAGTTCTTCAATTCCAATTGTAAAAGAAAGTCAATGTACATCTGAACCTCAAGTTCATAAAAAGTATAAGTTTGCTGTTTGGGAAACTTATGAGATATTAGTTCATTTAGAGGGAAATGAAACTGGTAGGGCAGCTTGTATATGGTGTAAGAAAGAATATTTGGCAAAAAGTGATCAATGTACTTCAGGTTTATGGAAATACTTTAGAGAGACTTGTAGGAAATTTCCACACAAAAAAGAAATAATAGAAGCTCACAAAGGTAAAGACAAGTCAGAATCTTTGTCGAGTTTCACTAAAGGTATTAGTTCAGAGGATTACAAATTAACTTGTTGGAAATTTGATAAACAACTAGTTAGGGAGGCTTTGGTTAAAATGATCATAAAAGATGAATTGCCTTTTTTTTGTTGAGAGGGATTTGTTTAAGGAGTTTTGTGAAGTTAGTGTGCCTCAATTTAAAATTCCATCTAGGGACTCTATACTGAGTGATTGTTTTTCTTTGTTTGTGAAGGAAAAGAAGAAATTATTTGATAGTATATCATCTCATTGTTGTATAGTTTCATTGACTATCGACGCTTGGACTAGCATTCAAAATTTGTCTTATATATGTTTGACTATTCATTTAATTGATTCTCAATGGGATATGCATAAAAGGCGTTTGAACTTTTGTGTAATAAAAAGTCATTCTGGAGTTAATATTAGAAATGCTATTGTGTTTTGCATGAATGAATGGGGTTTGAGAAAGTTGATGTGCATTAATGTTGATAATGTATCAAATAATGATGTTGCAGTTGAACAATTGAAAAAAAGGCTTGTGAAGAAAAGTGTTATATCTTTGAGAGGCGAGCATTTTCATATGAGATGTTGTGCTCATATCCTAATCTTAATTATCATAGATGGCATTGCAGTAGTTGAGGGTTCTATTCAAAAAATTAGAGGTGTGGTGAAATATGTGAGGAGCAGTCCTAAAAGATTAGATATGTTTAAGTTATATGTTGAAGAAGCAAACTTGACATATGGATCTTCATTGCAATTAGATTGTCCTACAAGATGGAATTCAACTTATTAGATGCTATAAATTGATATAAAATATCAAATAGAATTTGATAAGTTGGAGGACAAAGACAAAAGGTTTTTGAATGAGTTTGGTTCAAACATTCCAACTAAGAGAGACTGAACAAACACCAAATTTTTGGCTCGTTTCTTGAAAACTTTTTATGAGGTAACTTGTAAATTTTCTGGCTCATAATATTCTACCTCTAGTGTTTATTTTTCTGAGATTATTCGAATTTGAAAAAAATTGAGCTTTGTGAAAATAGTAGAGATACAATGGTGTATGAAATATGTATGAAAATGAGGCATAAATTCAACAAATATTGGGGTTCTCTTCAGTCAACAAATATTATGCTTTTTGTAGCAGTAGTGTTGGATCCTAGATATAAGTTCAAATATCTCAAGGCTAAGTACACTTAGCATAATGGAAAGGAATTGGCTAAAAATTTGGTGAAAAATGTTATAAATGCTTTAAATGAGATGATGGATGATTATAAAGATTTAAATGAAGATGAATCAAAAAAATTTGATTTCTATTCTACTGTGTTGAAGAAAAATGATGCTTTCTTTGATGGTATTGATACTTATGTTGATTATTTTTTTTGTTGAATTGGAGAATGAACAAGAAGTTACAGCTTTGGAAGAGTTGGATAGGTACATTTAGAAAAAACTTGAAAAAATAGAATTGATTTTGATCTTCTAAAATGGTGGAAGGTAAATGAGGATAGGTATCCTTCTTTGGCAAAATGTAGCAAAGGATGTATTGGCTATCCAAGCATCTACTATGGCCTACGAATCTACATTTAGCACTTGGGGGAGAAATTTATATAATTTTAGGAGTTCTTTAACACCTATTACAGCTGAAGTTCTCATATGTCTACAAGATTGGTTGAGAAGATCAAACAAATCTATTGAAATTGAAGAATTAGTTCAGGACCTTGATGATAATGAATCAGGTTAGTATACAAATCTTGTAAATTTTAATTTCACTTTTACTTATTTTATTCATTCAATATAATAAAAATATGGTTCAATTTCAATTTATAGAGGGGTCACAAGATCCAAATATTCTTCCAACTATAGTTGGCCAACTAAATTTGGAATGGGTGTATTAAATTTTATAGCTAATATTTTGTTTTTTTATTACTCTCTCATCTTAGAAATTTATATCTACATGATTAACATGTTCTCATCTTTGGTTTTCCTTCTACAGTGGAGGAAGAAAAGGGAAGAGTTCTAGAAGAGATAATTAATTGGGTTTGGATTTTCGTTCCTGTTATGGGACGGACCTTTGAAATGATTATTATCATGGTTGTTATTAGTTGTATTTTTTTGTTATATTAAGCTGCCTAATTTTAGCAATTACTTAAGTAGTAATTGCTGCTACTAATGTTTGTGGTCATCTTTAGCAATATCTTAATATTTTAAGTAATTGTTTAAAAAATGTAGTATTTCTATTATGGTTAACTTTAACTCGTCTGGACAAAGCCAACTTGTGAAAAAACAAAGAACCAAATTAAGCACACAACTCGGTCCCATTCTATTTAACATTTCTATCCTTTTCTGCACATCAAAGCTTTTGACAAGGTAATGGAACTCGTTTGTGGTATTCAGCCTATTTGACAAAACAAAATTGGCCTAATTTGAGTTTGAAAGATACATAACTAATGAATGATAAATGGTACAACAAAAGGTCTCGACATGAACTAACTTGGTCGGTTTGAAGAAAATAAATTGAAAAAAATGTCTGAACTGCATTCCGTCCTAGAACCATTTTATCCTACCCAAAATCCCTGATCTCCGTCCCATCCCGTCCCGATATTTTCAACCTATGGGTCGGGTCTGGATCTTCAAAAAAAAAATCTCCAAACTGTGGGAAGGGACTGGAAATTTGTAATCCCCATCCGATTTTATTTAAAAAATAAAAAACAAAAAATTTATTTTTATTATTTTTTGATATTTTCAAAGGTTATAACCTTTGAAAATATAATAATTTTTAAATTTTTTTCAAATGCGAATATAATATTTAGTTATACTAATCATTATATTTATATATTATATAAATTCAATATAAATAATTTTATTGTTAAATATTCTAATAATAATCAAAAGATAAATTAATAATCCATTAATAATAAGATAGATATAAATTAAAATATAATTACAAAACTTAAAATGATTCAGAAGGAAACAAATATATATTAGTATATAATAATTTTTTGTTTTTTAATTTTTTTTTCTTTTAATAATTTTATCTATATTTTTTTGATGAAAAATAATTTACATAAATTATATTTGTCCAACTCATAATTTATTTTGTAATTAATATTTATATATAAATAAACATATAAATAATTAAAATAAATATTTAAAATTATAATCAAAAAAATGATATTTATTATTTATTATTTAGGGATGCCGGTTTAATTTAAATTATATCCGTCTCACTAATAATTTATTTTGTAATTAATATTTATATAAAAATAAACTGATAAATAATTAAAATAAAAATTTAAAATTATACTGAATAAAAATTAAATGAGATTTAAGATTTATTATTAATGTATACCAGTTTAATAGTTTAAGTATATAGAGGTATTGTCGTTAGGAGTTTAGCGATTTATGTTTTTAGGCTTTTAGTGGTTTAAAGGTTTTTATATAAAAAAATAAAATCACAAAAATAATTTCTATAATTTGTTATCATTTTGATAGGTTATAACCTTTGAAAATATAATAATATTTACAATTTTTTGAAATGTGAATACAATATTTAGTTATAATAATATTAATAAATATATATCATATAAATTCAATATAAACAATTTTATTGATAGACAATATAAAAATGATCAAAAATTAAATTAATAAACTATTAATAATAAGATTAATATTAATTAAAAAATATAAACAATTTTAATATTAATTAAAATGTTCGATCCTTCTTCACACTTTCATTAGGAGGGTTGTGTCTGTCCCATTGATGAGATGATTTTCTCTGGCTGTCAACCATGTAGTTAGATCTCTAACCAGTGAAGAGTAGCATAGTAACAGGTCTCCTAAAGACTGATCGTCGAGTTTACAAGAGCCAACCTTCTCTTGAGCGGCTCGGCTTCCCTCACTAGATATGGTAGGATGGGATTTCCTATCTGATAAGAAGGGTTGGCCAGAAGGAAGAGAAGCAAGTGAAAGTAAAGGATGGCGACGGGCTCAAGCTGAAAACCCATCTATTTGAGCTTTCATGGCAGTGGGCACTATAAGCACAGGAGAGGGGTCCGTTGGAGGATAGACTCTACTCTACTATTAGTATTAGTCAGTCTAATCTCTTCGGGGCCTGGAATTCAGTTCAAATAGGGTTGGGAAGGTGATTAGTCTGGGGGTTAGGTTTGATACCCTGTCCCCATTGATAAATCTTTCTCTTGCTCTCGAGTCCTATATATGTAGCGAAGGTCCTCGCTTGATGGAGGCCCGAGTAGAAGTTGTTAGTTGTGCTAAGTTCTCCTTGTTAGCAGGCGAAGGGTCCATAGGAGAGAAAGAAATAGTAGTTGGGTTCAGAAGTGAAGGGGCAAAGTCTCCTTTTTCACTTGAAATAAAATAATCGCAGGAGAGATATCGGAAGTCTAAGTAGCAAACTCTAGGCAGAAAAGAGGGAATTGTACGTTGTAAGCGAGGTCATTTTATCACTTCTCTTCCTTCAGGTGGGCAAGGGAGTCCTTAAGAGACTTCCCAGAGATCTTAATTTGCTGTTCCAATAACTAAAATAGTGAAAGTGAAAAAGAATGAGAGATGAAGCTCAGTCGAACTGATAAGAAAAGAGATCAAACTGAGAATATAACTCCAGGGAGTGAGCAAAAAATAAGATTCCATCCCGAGTGTTAGGCGTCAGGTTCGACCGACGTAGTTGACTTTTTTGCTTGTCATGGGACTGTTGATTAAATCTCAAAGCAAAGGTCTTCGTTCCTCTCTCCGTCCACCATTTCGGCTTAGGCCTATGGGCTCCCGTTTAGAAAGCGAGAGTTCTTTCGTATAGCTCAGAAGGCGACAAAGCGGATCAGTACTCATAGTTGAGTGAAGAAGTCCCTGTCCATGGCAGGTGCCACTTCCAATCTCAGGCAAAGTGGTTTCAGTCGGTGAGAAAAAAAGAAACAAATATTCAATGAGAGTCATAGTTCCGAATAAGCATAAGAAACTTTCTAGTAAGTAAGCACAGGAGCAAGGATCAACCTTCTGCAATTGATTCACCATCTATTCCCATTTCTATCAACCAGACCTTCCATTGAATAAGAAATTATCAAGCAAAGCACACCAAATCAAGGAGCTATGGGTTATATCTTCCGAGACTATCTGGTTATCCGAGAATGTGAGTCTTTGTTTCCCAGTCCTTATAAGGAAAGGAGGAGAGCCTACAATGTCCGAATGTTAGAAAGAAAGATGCTATTGTCACTAAGGGAATTGCTCCTTAATTCCTTCTTTTCTCGCTTAGGCTTTCTTTCTCGACTAGAAAAAAAGAGTAGCTCTCGATGGAAGAAACGAGATGGGTCATAGAATAGACAAATCGACCGGATATGATGATGATGGTGGAGTCCATGTTGCCTTTTCATTTATGCAGAAGAGGGTTCCCCTTCCTTTTTCTTTTAAGAGAATAGTCAGGAAGTGAGAAGCTTATTCTTTCACTGCATGTAGTGGCCACTTTCCTTTTGGCCGCGCAAGGGCTAGTTGGCCCTCCTGTTAGGAGGGGCCCTTTTGCTTTGGCTGCAGGCGAGGGGGCATTTACAAATGAGTTTTCAGCTTATTTATTGCTCTTCCTCTTGCTTCACTGCTTCTTCCAATTGCTTTCTTTCCGCTCGCTCCTTTTGTCCTACTTCGACAACTCCTTTCTTTGGCACAAATTACTGTTGTTTTCTTTTGAGCTTGCTGGTTAGTAGCGAAGGAGCTTGCTGGTTAGTTGTTTTCTTTTGATCTTCCTCTTGCTTGTTGTTTTCTTTGGCACAAATTGAGTTTCCATAAGCCAATGGAATAATGAGTAGCGGGAGTAAGATAGAGGTAATGGACCTATACCAGAGCAGACAAAAGGAAAGCTTTCTGGCAGGCTTTCAAAGGCAAGTCTTGATTCATCCTATTATGGCTACTTCGGTAGTTTAGTGAAAGCAACTGTCTCATCTCTTGTAGTTCCTTTTGGGCATCTTCGATGAGTTGGATCATAGCTTTTCCTTAGCTATGTCCCTCAGCCAATTGGAATGCTTTCTTAATAAAAGAAGATCCTTGTCGTTAATTCAATAGATGTCTCGCTTGCCAATCCTGTGCTAACTCAGTAAAGACCGGTAATCCCACATCTGAGATAAACCTATGCCATTTCACGTCGCAAACAAGCCCTTCTTTCACATAACTCATCACTATCCATTTGCCCAAAAAAGAGCCTTTTTGTCCTAACTACGCATTCTTCCTTCACAGAGCGCACTAGTTGCCTTGCCTTTCTCGGATAATTTGTAAGTTGTATCCGTCCCTCTATAAATTCCTTTTGAATGATGAGGATTCAGTGAAAGAGCTCCTTCGCGCTAACTCCTAACAGCTGCTATTCCGATATAAGAAAGATAAAACGCACATGCCTTTATCCCACCTACCCTGACAATCAGAGTTCCTTGCTTTCATTCCCGATCAATCAGTGGGTTCCACACCACCACTAGTTGCATTTAAAGGTTGGATCACTGCCGGAGAGAAAGGCTGACCCAGGATAAGGAAGGGGCCGTAAGAAGTGCGTGGGATAGCTATCCAACTCCTACCCTGGCTTAGACGGAACAGAGATCCTTTCAAGCCCTCCTAGGGAAGGATTATCATCCTGTGGGGGTTAGTAAAAGACTAGGCCAATGGTACCACACCTCAAGGAAGAGAGATCCATCGTTCCTTACTTTACTGGAAGAAGGACCACATTGAAAGCTATAAGCCCCTTATACAACACAAGGGGACACTACCAGACTGAGTCTTAAACTAGGGAACTTGGACTTGGACTCAGACTCAGAGTAAGTGCTCTACGCGATACAGAATAGCTAGAATACGGTAGGAATGAACTGCTGCCAAGGCTTGAAATGATAAGAAAGCAGATTCCTTTTCGCCGGGAGAGCTCTGACACATTCTCCTTATAAAATGGTGATAGAAAAGAAGAACCAGTCCTGCCATACAAGACAAAGACAATAAGAGAAGGAAACCTCTAACAATTAACAAGAAAGAGCATGTCCTACAACTGCATACACATACCCTCAATACAAAGCAAGAAAGAAAGCAAACTCAGTCCTCGCCTCGGGTGAGCCAACAAGTCAAGCAAGAATAGGAGGGTTGTCATTTATGACTGCAATACTCAAGGGATACAAATAAATAATTAAAAAATAAACAAATAAATACAAATTTTAAAAATAAGAATAGGAGGGTTGTCATTTATTATTTTGTTTATTTTTTAATTTAAAAAATAAACAAATAAATAATTAAAATGAATATTTATAGTTATAATGAAAAAAAGAATATTGAGATTTAATCTTTATTATTTGTGTATACCATACTAATTTAAATTAGATCTGTCAAACTAAAAATTTATTTTATAATTAATATTTCTATAAAAATAAACTAATAAATAATTAAAATAAAAATTTAAAATTATACTGAATAAAAATTAAAATGAGATTTATGAATTATTATTAATGTATACCAGTTTAATATTTTATGTATTTAGAGGTTTTGTCATTTATGACTTTAGCGATTTATGTTTTTAGGCATTTAGTGGTTTATAGGTTTTATTTAAACAATAAAATAACAAAAAAAATTTGTAATTTTTTGTCATTTTCATTGGTTATAACCTTTGAAATATAATAATATTTAAAAATTTTTGAAATGTGAAAACAATATTTAGATATAATAATTTTAATATTTATATATCATATAAATTCAATATAAACAATTTTATTGATAGATATTATAATAATGATCAAAAATTAAATTAATAAACTATTAATAATAAGATTAATATTAATTAAAAATATTTACAAAACCCAAATTGATTCAAAATTAAAGTAAAAAATATTACTGGATAATAATTTTTAATTTTTAAATTTGTACTTCTTTTATAAGCGTATATATTTATTTTGATAAAAAATAAATTATTTAAATTATATTTGTCGCACTCATAATTTATTTTGTAATAAATATTTCTATAAAATAAACTTATAAATAAATAAAATGAATATTTAAAATAATAATAAATTGAAATAAAAATTAGATTTCTTAATTATTAAGTAGTATATAGCAATTTAATGGTTTATGTATTTAGGCATTACATGCTTTAAAAGTTTGCTGATTCTACTGTGTATGCATTTAGTGGTTTATAGGTTTTATTTAAAATTAAGATAACAAAATATTTATTTTTATTATTTTTTAATATTTTTCAAAGGTGAATTCAATATTTAGTTATAATAATCATTATATTTATAAATCATATAAATTCAATATAAATAATATTATTTATAAATATTCTAAAAATAATCAAAAATAAATTAATAATTTATTATTAATAAGATAGATATCAATTAAAATATAATAAAAAAAGCTAAAGTAATTCAGAAGAAATCAAAATATATTACTATATAATAATTTGTTGTTTTGAATTTTTTTTCTTTTAAAAAGTTTATCCATATTTTTTTGATGAAAATTAATTCTTATAAATTATATTTGTCTAACTCATAATTTTTTTTAATTAATATTTATATAAAAATAAACAAATAAATAATTAAAATGAATATTTAAAATTATAATGAAAAAAGATATATTGAGATTTATTCGTTAATATTTTGGGTATACTAATCTAATTTAAATTAGATCTGTCTCACTAATAATTTATTTTGTAATTAATATTTCTATAAAAATAAACTGATAAATAATTAAAATAAAAATTTAAAATTATAGTGAATTAAAATTAAAATGAAATTTATGAATTATTATTAATGTATACCAGTTTAATAATTTAAGTATTTAAAGGTTTTTTCGTTCATGACTTTAGTGATTTATGTTTTTAGGTATTTAGTGGGTTATAGGTTTTAATTAAACAATTAAATAACAAAAAAAATTATTTTGATATTTTTTCATATTTTCAAAGGTTATAACCTTTGAAAATATAATAATTTTTAAGATATTTTTAAGATAACATATGAAAATAAAATAATTTTTAAATTTTTTTCAAATGTGAATTCAATATTTAGTTATAATAATCATTATATTTATATATCATATAAATTCAATATAAACAATATTATTTATAAATATTCTAAAGATAATCAAAAATAAATTAATAATTTATTATTAATAAGATAGATATCAATTAAAATATAATAAAAAAAGCTAAAGTGATTCAGAAGAAATCAAAATATATAACTATATAATAATTTGTTGTTTTGAATTTTTTTTCTTTTAAAAAGTTTATCCATATTTTTTTGATGAAAATTAATTCTTATAAATTATATTTGTCTAACTCATAATTTTTTTTAATTAATATTTATATAAAAATAAACAAATAAATAATTAAAATGAATATTTAAAATTATAATGAAAAAAGCTATATTGAGATTTATTCGTTAATATTTTGGGTATACTAATCTAATTTAAATTAGATCTGTCTCACTAATAATTTATTTTGTAATTAATATTTCTATAAAAATAAACTGATAAATAATTAAAATAAAAATTTAAAATTATAGTGAATTAAAATTAAAATGAAATTTATGAATTAATATTAATGTATACCAGTTTAATAATTTAAGTATTTAGAGGTTTTTTTGTTCATGATATAATGATTTATGTTTTTAGGTATTTAGTGGGTTATAGGTTTTAATTAAACAATTAAATAACAAAAAAATTATTTTGATATTTTTTCATATTTTCAAAGGTTATAACCTTTGAAAATATAATAATTTTAATGTTTTTTAAAAATGTGAATACAATATTTAGTAATAATAATTATATTAATTATAAATAATATAAACTAAATATAACCAATTTTATTGATAGATATGATATCAATTATCAAAAAATAAATTAATATGCTATTATTAATATGATTAGATATAAATTAAAATATAATTGCAAAACCTAAAATTATTCAAAATCAAAGTAAAATTTATTACCAAATAATAATTTTTGTTTTTTAGTTTTTTCTTCTTTATATAAGCTAATGATTTTTTTTGATAAAAAATAAATTATTTAAATTTTATTTAAGATATATAAGTTTAAAGTTTTAAGTATTTGGGGGCTTTTGTGTTTAGGAGTTTATAGATTGAAGTGTTTATGCATTTAGTGGTCTATAAGTATTATTTAAACAATGATATAACAAAAAATTTATTTTTATTTTATTTTTTTAATTCTTGTATGTTATAACCTTTGAAAATATAAAAAATTCTAAATTTTTTTCAAATGTAAATATAATATTTATTTTAAAAATCTCAATAAATATAACTCATTTAAATTCAATATAAATAATCACATTACTCGATATTATAATAATGATAAATAAATTAATTAATAAACTATTATTAATAAGATAGATATTATTTAAAATATATTTGCAATATCTAAATTTATTCAAAATCAAAGTATATATTGCTAAAATATAATTTTTTTTAATATTTTGCTTTTTTTATAAGTTTATATTTTTGTTATTAAAAATAAACTATTTAAATTATATTTATCTTGCTCATAATTTATTTTGTAATTTATAATTCTATAAAAATAAACTAATAAATAATTAAAATAAATATCTAAAATTATAATGAATACAAATAAAATTAAGATTTATTATTTATTATTAACGATATACAAGTTTAATGGTTTAAGTATTTAGGTGTTTTGGGGTTTAGTAATTTAAGTGTTTAGGACTTTAGTGAATAATAGTTTTTATTTAAAGAATAAAAAAATAAAAAATTAAACCTTTTGATTTTTAAAATTTTTGAAGGTTAAAACCTTTGAAAATATAATAATTTTTATTTTTTTAAAAATAAATATAATATTTAGTTATAATATTCTTAATAATTAAATATAATGTAAACTCAATATAAATAATTTAATTAATAGATATTATAATAATAATCAATAAAATATTAATAAACTATTATTAATAAGAATGATATAAATTAAAATATAATTGCAAAAACTAAAATGATTCAAAATCAAAATAATATATATTACATAATAATACAATTTTGTTTTTAAAGTTTTGCCTCTTTTTATAAGCATATATTTTTTTTTTGATAAAAAATAAATTATTTAAAATATATTTGTCTCCCTAATAATTTATTTTGTAATTAATATTTCTATAAAAATATACTGATAAATAATTAAAATAAAAATTTAAAATTACACATAATAAAAATTAAAATAAGATTTATGATTTATTATTAATGTATACCAATTTAATAGTTTAAGTATTTAGAAATTTTGTCGTTTAGAAGTTTAGCGATTTATGTTTTTAGGCATTTAGTGGGTTATAGGTTTTATTTAAACAATAAAATAAGAAAAAACAATTTTGTAATTTTTTGAAATGTGAATATAATATTTAGTTATAATAATTTTAAATATTATATATCATATAAATTCAATATAAATAATTTTATTGATAGATATTATAATAATGATCAAAAATTAAATTAATAAACTATTAATAATAAGATAAATATTAATTAAAAAATATTTACAAAACCCAAATTGATTCAAAATTAAAGTAAAAAATATTATTGGATAATAATTTTAAATTCTTAAAATTTTACTTCTTTTATAAGCGTATATATATTTTTTGATTAAAAATAAATTATTTAAATTATATTTGTCGCACTCATAATTTATTTTGTAATAAATATTTCTATAAAATAAACTTATAAATAATTAAAATGAATATTTAAAATAATAATAAATTGAAAAAAAAAATTAGATTTCTTAATTATTATAAAGTATATAACAGTTTAATGGTTTATGTATTTAGGCATTACGGGCCTTAGAAGTTTACTGATTTTACTGTGTATGCATTTAGTTGTTTATAGGTTTTATTTATAAATTAAAATAACAAAATATTTATTTTTATTATTTTTTTGATATTTTCAAAGGTTATAACCTTTGAAAATATAATAATTTTTAAATTTTTTTCAAATGTGAATTCAATATTTAGTTATAATAATCATTATATTTATATATAATGTAAATTCAATATAAATAATATTATTAATAAATATTCTAAAATGATCAAAAAATAAATTAATAATCTATTATTAATAAGATAGATATCAATTAAAATATAATAAAAAAACCTAAAATGATTCAGAAGAAATCAAAATATATTACTATATAATAATTTGTTGTTTTGAAATTTTTTTTTCTTTTAAATAGTTTATCCATATTTTTTTGTTGAAAATTAATTTATTTAAATTATATCTATCTAACTCAATTTATTTTTTAATTAATATTTATATAAAAATAAATAAATAAATAATTAAAATGAATATTTAAAATTATAATGAAAAAAATAATATTTAGATTTATTCTTTATTATTTTGGGTATACAATTCTAATTTAAATTAAATTTGTCTCACTAATAATTTATTTTGTAATTAATATTTCTATAAAAATAAACTGATAAATAATTAATATAAAAATTTAAAATTATACTGAATAAAAATTAAAATGAGATTTATGAATTATTATTAATGTATACCAGTTTAATATTTAAGTGTTTAGAGGTTTTTTCGTTCTGACTTTAGTGATTTATGTTTTTAAGCATTTAGTGGTTTTTATGTTTTATTTAAACAATGAAATAACAAAAAAATTATTTTTGATATTTTTTCACATTTTCAAAGGTACCTTTGAAAATATAATAATTTTAAAATTTTTTAAAAATGTGAATGCAATATTTAGTAATAATAATCATTATAATTATATATAATATAAACTAAATATAAACAATGTTATTGATAGATATGATATCAATTATAAAAAAAAAATTAATACGCTATTTTTAATATGATAGATATAAATTAAAAAATAATTGCAAAACCTAAAAATATTCAAAATTCAAGTAAAATTTATTACTTAATAATAATTTTTTTTAGTTTTTGCTTCTTTTTATAAGCTTATATTTTTTTTTTATGAAAAAAAAATTATTTAAATAATATTTGTATAAATTAAAAATATTTATAAGTTTAAAGGTATAATAATTAAAAATATTATTTAAATAATATTTAAAAATATTATAAATATTATTTAAATAATATTTATAAGTTTGATGAAAAAATTAAAAATATTTGTATAATAATTTTTATAAGCTTATATAAATTAAAAAATAATCGCAAAACCTAAAAATATTCAAAATTCAAGTAAAATTCAAGTAAAAAAATTATTTAAAAATATTCAAAATTCAAAATTCAACTCAATTTGTGCCAAAGAAACCTCATAATTTATTTGGTAATTAATATTTTAATAAATTATTTAAATTATATTTAAGGTTTATGAGTTTAAAGGTTTATGTATTTAGGGGCTTTTGTGTTTAGTAGTTTAGAGGTTTAAGTGTTTAGGCATTTAGTGGTTTATAAGTTTTATTTAAAGAATGATATAACAAAAAATTTATTTTTATTATTTTTAAAATTTTTGAAGGTTATAACCTTTGAAAATATAATAATTTTTAAATTTTTTTCAAATGTAAATATAATATTTAGTTATAATAATCTTAATAATTATAAGTCATTTAAATTCAATATAATATTTATATTACTAGATATTTAATAATTATCAAATAAATGTAATAAACTATTCTTAATAAGATAGATATTATTTAA
>JAREIK010001780.1:171466-220434 GCA_029783825.1 Sapria himalayana
ATATTGTATGAGACTTTTAACATATAAGAGTTCATTTAGGACAGGGCACCTTAAGAGTCATGCCGAATTATGCACAAAAAAACATAGACCATTAGATCCTAGGCAAACCCAACTTGGCACTGCATATTTTGAGACTGGATCGAGTTCAGTCTCAAAGTTTACTCCCTTCATATACTCCAGTGAGTTGGGTAGGGACGGCATGGCCAGACTTATCACATTGATGGGTCTTCCGATCAGACTTTCGGAAGATCCAAGGGTAGTGCGCTTCATGCAGACATATTTTCAGCCTGCTTATCATAGGATTCCTAGGTCCACATCTAGGAATGACATACTAAAGATATATAAGTTAGAAAAACAAAAAATAATTAATGAATTTATCGCATATAGTGGAGTGGTGTCCGTGACGTCCGATATCTGGACAAGTCACGATGAATCTTTTTATGCATGTCTCACCAGCCACTATATAGATTCAAACTGGACAATCAATAAAAAAATTTTAGGATTCTCTGAGATTCTTCATCCTCATGATGGCATGGCCATTTTTGAGTGTATGATGAAAATCTTTAGGGAATATAAAATTCAAAATAAAATTTTTAGTGTCACCTTCGATAATTCATCTAATAATGTAGTAGCGATAAACATGTTTGTTAGGAATATTAGAGATGCACCATTAGGAGAGATCTTTCATGTCAGATGTATGTGTCATGTGATTAACCTGATTGTTCAAGTGGGTATGAAGGTGTGTTCCCCCGCGTTGGATAATATATATAATGCACTAAAATATATTCGCACTCATCGCAGACAACAAGAGTTTGGTAGTCTCTGTTTGTCTGTGAATCTTAAGAAGAAGAAATTCCAATTGGATGTGAGACATCATTGGAATTACACGTACCTGATATTAGAATCATGTGTTGGATACGAACACGTGATATACGACTATGTCAATAGTAGGAGTGACGAACTAATTATTGACGACACTGACTAGGCTTCAGAAATTTCATTTATAAAATTCCTGAAGATTTTTTATGACACGACAAACATATGTTCGTCGATTTATACGCCCACTACTTGCATTGCACTCCGGTGTAAATGCAACATTAGTAGCATGTTTAAGAAGTATCGAGCTGACCCGACACTTAGCCATATGGTTGCAGAGATGGAAACCAAGTACTTGAAGTACTGGTCAACCGTTCCATCTCTTTATTGCCTCGCCACATGCATGGACCCTAGGGTTAAGGTGGAAGGGGTAGAAAGCACCCTGACTTACAATTCCTCGTGCATGAACCTGGAAGAGCCACATGAAGGGTTCATTCACGAGAAGTTGACTGATCTGTTCACATACTACGATACTAGATATGGTGGTGGTAGTAGTGAAACTGTGATTACGGACATTGATACCGTATTCGGAGATGACGATTTTTCCATTCAGCTAGCAAGGGGGAAATGTAGGGGTGCACCATCACATAGGAGCGAGCTTTCTTGGTACTTAGATACCGATTACTGCTCAATCCTATCACATTCGGATACTAAGAATCTTAATTTATTACAGTGGTGGAAATCACATGAGTTCACCTTTCCCGTGCTATCTAGGATGGCACGAAATCTACTGATTCCTCCAGTGTCGAGCGTAGCATCGAAGTCTACTTTTTCTGTTACAGTGAACGTAATTTCGGATAGGAGATCGAGATTACGTCCAAATATTGTTTAGGCCTTGGCTTGTTTGAAGGATTGGGAGGATTCGAGGTTTAACATCCATGATCGTGCTGGAGCTGGGAGTGGGACAGGGACTGCAGCCGCATTCACTATGATGGCAGAGGAGTTGATTATTGATGATGATGATCTATATGATACTGATCTTGATGTTGCGGCTGATGATGCTCATGATATGCCGTTTAAAATTTGATGATGATTACTGTTTTTTGATTTCGATGTTTTTTTTATTGATTGTACGCTTTGTTTGTACGTTGTATTGAAACTATAATTTGTTTGGTTCGGACATTCAGTTTCAAATGGCTGATTGGTCATTTTTCATTTGAGTTTCTTATGTTTTTTATTAATTTTTATTTTTATTAACAAAATGTATTGATTATTTAATTTTTTGTTTTAATTTTTCATTTAAAAATTTATAACTTTATTATATAAATATAATAAATTTTAAACCAATTTTATATTACATTAAAAAAAAATTTAAACTTTGTTATTTTAATAAATTTTAACATTTTTCATATTATAAATATATAATATTATACATTATCTAAAATTATATATATATTTTAATAATTTATATAAATAAAATAAAATAAACAAAATTAAAAAAAAAATTTCTAGCCCGTACTTCCACGCAGGGCCCGTGCGGGCCTGGCACGGCACGGCACGGCATGTCGTGCCTTCAGGCCATGCCGGGCCCAGCTTTTCTAAACCGTGCCGGGATGGGCACGGCACGACATGGTAACCGTGGCGTGCCTGGCCCGGCAAGAATGAACGCTTGCTCAAAAAAACGGGGCGGGCCGGCGCGGCCCGGCCCTTTTGACACCTCTAATTTCAGACACCATTGTATCTCTACTATTTTCACAAAGCTGAATTTTTTTTAAAATTCGAATAATCTTAGGAAAATAAACGCTAGAGGTAGAATATTATGAGCTAGAAAATTTACAAGTTACCTCATAAAAAGTTTTCAAGAAACGAGCCAAAATTTTGGCGTCTGTTCTATCTCTCTTAGTTGGAACGTTTGAACCAAACTCCTTTAAAAACCTTTTGTCTTTGTCCTCCAACTTATCAAATTCTTTTTGATATTTTATATTAGTTTGTAGCATCAAATAAGTTGAATTCTATCTTGTAGGACAATCTAATTGTAATGAAGATCCATATGTCAAGTTTGCTTCTTCAACACATAACTTAAACATATCTAATCTTTTAGGACTGCTCCTCACTTATTTCACCACACCTCTAATTTTTTGAATAGCACCCTCAACTACTACAATGCCATCTTTGACAATTAAGTTTAGGATATGAGCACAACATCTCATATGAAAATGCTCGCCTCTCAAAGGTACAACACTTTTTTTCACATGCCTTTTTTTCAATTGTTCAACTGCAATATCATTATTTAATCCATTGTCAATAGTAATGAACATGAACTTTCTCAAACCCCATTAATTCATGCAAAACTCAATAGCATTTCTAATATTAACTCCAGAATGACATTTAATTACACAAAAATTCAAAAGCCTTTTATGCATATTCCATTGAGAATCAATTGAATGAATAGTCAAATAGATATAAGACAAATATTGAATGCTAGTCCAAGTGTCGTTAGTCAATGAAACTCTACAACAATGAGATGATATGCTATCAAATAATTTCTTCTTTTCCTTCACAAACAAAGAAAAAAAATTCCTCAACACAGAATGCCTATATGGAATTTTAAATTGAGGCACACTAACTTCACAAAACTCCTTAAACTCATCCCTCTCAAAAAACAAAAAGGCAATTCATCTTTTATGATCATTTTCACCAAAGGCTCCCTAACTAGTTGTTGATCAAATTGCCAACAAGTTAATTTGTTATCCTCTGAACTAGTACTTTTAGTGAAACTAAACAAAGATTGTGACTTGTCTTTACCTTTCTGAGCTTCTATTAATTCTTTTTTGTGTGGAAATTTCCTACAAGTCTCTTTCAAGTATTTCCATAAACCCGAAGTACCTTGATCACTTTTTTCCAAATATTCTTTCCTACACCATATACAAGCTACCCTACCAGTTTCATTTCCCTGTGAATCAACTAATATCTCATCAGTTTCCCAAACAGCAGACTTATACTCTTTATGAGTTTGAGGTTCATATGTACCTTGACTTTCTTTTACAATTGGAATTGAAGAACCTGCCATAACAATAGGAGGGTTCGTGAAAGGATGATGATTGGATTTACCAGTACTTTGATCATTTGAAATGTGATCATCTTCAATTTATTATATTTTTGGTTTACTACTGGATTGTGCCATTTGCATTGTCATTAATTAATATGATATGTTAAGCATAAATACATATAAATATTTCAAACAAGCAAGCTCTACAAAACTGACTGTAACACTTCAGCCCAACCACAACACCACAACCAATACTCAACAAAACTGACTGAGACACATAATAATAATAATTAATCATTCAATTCTCGTCAGAAAAACAAGCCAAAAGGCTGGTGGCATCTGAGACATGGTGGAGGAAACCAGAAGTGTGACGGACAAGGGCTGGACCTAATACGTTATAGAACGGGATGGAAAAAGTCAAAGTCAATGGATTTTCTGAGTCTCGATTCTTTCGGGACAACACTTCGGGTCGGGTCGCTAATCTCCGATACCCGTGAGCAGCCCAACTAAATGCATATAAAGTTAAATCAGTAAACTCCTAAACCCCGTAATGCCTAAATACATAAACCATTAAACCGCTAAATACTACTTAATAATTAATAAATCTAATTTTTATTGCTATTTATTATATTTTTAAATATTCATTTTAATTATTTATTAGTGTATTTATTTAGAAATATTTATTACAAAATAAATTATGAGTGGGACGAATATAATATAAATAATATATTATTTATCTAATAAAAATATACGCTAATAAAAGAAGTATAAATTTTAAAATTAAAAATTATTATCAAGTAATATAAGTTACTTTAATTTTGAATCAATTTGGGTTTTGTAAATATTTTTTTATTAATATCTATCTTAATATTAGTAGTTTATAAATTTAATTTTTGATCATTATTATAATATCTATCAATAAAATTATTTATATTAAATTTATATGATATATAATTATTAATATTATAATAACAAAATATTGTATTAAAATTTCAAAAAATTTTAAATATTATTATATTTTCAAATGTTATAACCTATGAAAATGAAAACAAATTATAGAAACTTTTTTTGTTATTTTATTTTTTTAAATAAAACCTATAAACCACTAAAAGCCTAAAAACATAAATCGCTAAACTTTTAACGATAAAACCTTTAAATACTTAAATCATTAAACTGGTATACATTAATATTAAATCATAAATCTCATTTTAATTTTTATTCTATATACTTTTAAATTTTTATTTTAATTATTTATCAATTTATTTTATAGAAATATTAATTAGAAAATAAATTATTAGTGAGACAGATTTAATTTAAATTAAACCCGTATACCTAAATAATAAATAATAAATCTCATTTTTTATTCATTATAATTTTAAATATTTATTTTAATTATTTATTTGTTTATTTATATATAAATATTAATTACAAAATAAATTGAGTTGGACAAATATAATTTATATAAATTATTTTTCATCAAAAAATTATTGATAAAATTTTTAAAAGAAAAAAATTTCAAAACAAAAAATTATTATATAATAATATATTTTGCTTTTCTTCTGAATCATTTTAGGTTTTTTAATTATATTTTAATTGATATGTATCTTATTAATAATAGATTATTAATTTATTTTTTGATCATTATTAGAATATTTATCAATAAAATTGTTTATATTGAATTAATATGATATATAAATATAATGATTATTATAACTAAATATTGTATTCACATTTAAAAAAAATTTAAAAATTATTATATTTTCAAAGGTTATAACCTTTGAACATATCAAAAAATAATAAGAATTAATTTTTTATTATTTTATTTCTTTAATAAAACCTATAAACCACTAAATGTATACACAGTTAAATCAGTAAACTTTTTAACCTCATAATGCCTAAATACATAAACCATTAAACCGCTATATACTACTTAATAATTAATAAATCTAATTTTTATTTCTATTTATTATAATTTTAAATATTCATTTTAATTATTTATTAGTTTATTTTTATAGAAATATTTATTACAAATTAAATTATGAGTGCCACATATATATTTTAATTAATTTATTTTTAATCAAAAAAAATATATGCTTATAAAAGAAGTAAAAATTTAAAAATTAAAAATTGTTTTCCAGTAATATATTTTACTTTAATTTTGAATCAATTTGAGTTTTGTAAATATTTTTTAATTAATATCAATCTTTTTATTAATAGTTTATTAATTTAAATTCTAATCATTATTATATTATCTATCAATAAAATTGTTTATATTGAATTTATATGATATATAAAAATTAATATTATTATAACTAAATATTGTATTTACATTTCAAAAAATTTTAGATATTGTTATATTTTCAAAGGTTATAACCTATGAAAATGAAAAAAAATTACAATTTTTTTTGTTATTTTATTGTTTAAAAAAAACTTATATGCCACTAAATGCCTAAAAACATAAATTTCTAAACTCCTGAACGACAAAACATCTAAATACTTAAACCATTAAACATGTGTACATTAATAAAAAATCATAAATCTCAATTTATTTTTTATTAAGTATAATTTTAAATTTTTATTTTGATTATTTATAAGTTTATTTTTATATAAATATTAATTACAAAATAAATTATTTGTGAGACAGATCTAATTTAAATAATGTATTCTTAATCAAAAAATATATATATCCTTATAAAAAGAGGCAAATTTTTAAAAAGAGAAATTTATTATTTAGTAATATATTTTATTTTTATTTTGAATCATTTTATATTTTGCAATTATATTTTAAATTATATCATTCTTATTAATAAAAGTTTTTAAATTTTTTATTCATCAGTATTATAATATCTATCAATAAAATTATTTATATTGAGTTTACATTATATATAATTATTAAGATTATTATTATATTATCTATCAATAAAATTGTGTTTATTAAATTTATATGATATACAATTATTAATATTAAAATAACTAAATATTGTATTCACATTTCAAAAAATTTTAAATATTATTATATTTTCAAAGGTTATAACCTATGAAAATTAGAAAAAATTACAACTTTTTTTTTGTTATTTTATTGTTTAAATAAAACCAATAAACCACTAAATGCCTAAAAACCTAAATCGCTAAACTCCTAAAAGACAAAACCTCTAAATACTTAAACCATTAAAATGATATACATTAATAATAAATCATAGATATCATTTTAATTTTTATTAAGTATAATTTAAAATTTTTATTTTAATTAATTTTCAGTTTAATTTTATAGAAATATTAATTACAAAATAAATTATTAGTAAGATAGATCTAATTTAAATTAGACCGGTATACCCTAAATAATAAATAATAAATCTCATATTTTTAATTATGATTTTAAATATTCATTTTAATTATTTATTTGTTTATTTTTATATAAATATTAATTACAAAATAATTTATGAGTTACAGAAATATAATTTATGTAAATTATTTTTCATCAAAAAATTATAGATAAACTTTTTAAATGAAAAAAAAATTTCAAAACAATAAATTATTATATAGTAATATATTTTGCTTTGCTTCTGAATCATTTTAGGTTTTGTAATTGTATTTTAATTGATATATATATCTTATTAATAATAGATTATTAAGTTATTTTTTAATCATTATCAGAATATTTATCAATAAAAATGTTTATATTGAATTTATATGATATATAAATATAATGATTATTATAACTAAATATTGTATTCACTTTTGAAAAAAAATTTAAAATTATTTTATTTTAAAAGGGTATAACCTTTGAAAATGTGAAAAAATAAAAAAAAATATTTTTTTTTTGTTATTCTATTGTTTAAATAAAACCAATCCACCACTAAATGCCTAAGCATTTAAATCACTAAATTACAAAATCCCGATACCTCTATATAGATAATTCTTGAAATCGGTATACCCTATATAATAATTAATAAATTTCATTTTTATTTGTTTTCATTATAATTAAAAAAATTCATTTCGATTGTTTAGTTTTTTATATTTATATATGTATTAATTATAAAATAATTTATAAGTTAAAAATATAATTTATAAAATTTATTTTTCATCAAAAAATTCATAAGCTTATAAAAAAAATAAAATTTTAAAATAAATATGTATTAATTAATAATATATTTTGCTTTGATTTTGAATCATTTTAGGTTTTGATATTATATTTTAAATAATATCAATCTTATTAATAATAAATTTTTAATTTATTTTTTGATAATTATTAGAATATCTATCAATAAAATTGTTTATATTGAATTTATATGATATATAATTATTATGATTATTACAAATATATTTTGTATTCACTTTTGAATAAATTTTAAAAATTATTATATTTTCAAAGGTTATAATCTTAAAAAATTAGAAAAAATATTAAAAATAAATTTCTAGTTATTTTATTTTTTATATAAAACCTATAGACCATTAAATGCTTACTTACTTAAATTAGTAAGCTCATAAACCCCAAAACCCCTAAATACATAAACATTTTAAAATCTATATACTACTTAATAAATAATAAATCTCATTTTATTTCTATTTATTATAATTTTAAATATTCATTTTAATTATTTATTGGTTAATTATTTAGAAAAATTATTTACAAAATAAATTTCGAGTAAGACAAATATTATTTAAAAAATTTATTTTTTAATCAAAAAAAAATAAGCTTATAAAAAGAAGGACAAATTTAAAAATTAAATATTATTATTTATTAATATATTTTGATTTGATTTTGAATCATTTTGTGTTATGTACATATAGTTTAATTAATATTTATATTATTAATAATAGTTTTTTAATTTAATCTTTGATCATTATTAAAATATCAATCATTAAAATTGTTTATATTGAATTTATATGATATATAATTAGTAAGATTAATAGAATTATACATAGTATTCACATTTCAAAAAATTTTATATATTATCTTATTTTCAAAGTTTATAAACTTTGAAAATTAGAAAAAATCTAAAAATTTTTTGTTTATTTTTTTTATATAAATAAAACTTACAAACCACTAAATACCTAAAAACATAAATTGATAAACTCCTAAACGACAAAACTCCTAAATAATCAAACCATTAAACTGGTATACCACATATAATAAATCATAAATCTCATTTAATTTGTATTCATTATAATTTTAAATATTCATTATTATTATTTTTTAGTTAATTTTTTATAGAAATATTAATTACAAAATAAATAATGAGCAAGACATCTATAATTTTAATAATTTATTTTTAATCAAAAAAAATATATTAGCATATAAAAAAGAATTAAAAATTTAAAAACAAAAAATTAAAAATTATTATCAACTATTATATTTTACTTTAATTTTGAATTAATTTGGGTTTTGTAAATATTTTATAATTAATATCTATCTTATTATAAATAGTTTATTAATTTTATTTTTGATCATTATAATAATATCTATCAATAAACTTGTTTATATTTATCTTATATCATATAGAATTATTAAAATTATTATAACTAAATATTGTATTCACATTTCTAAAAATTTTAAAATATTATTAAATTTTCAAAGGTTATAACATTTGAAAATGACAAAAAATTACAATTTTTTTTTGTTATTCTAGTGTTTAAATAAATACTATAAATCACTAAATGCCTTAAAACATAAATCGCTAAACTCCGAAACGACAAAACCTCAAAATACTTAAATCATTAAACTGGTATATATTAATAATAAATCATAAATCTCATTTTAATTTTTATTCAGTATAATTTTAAATTTTTATTTTAATTATTTATCAGGTTATTTTTATAGAAATATTAATTACAAAATAAATTATTAGTGAGACAGATATAACTTAAATTAATCCGGTATACCCTAAATAATAAATAATAAATCTCATTATTTTATCATTATAATTTTTAATATTCATTTTAATTATTAATTTTTAAATTTTATATAAATATTAATTAAAAAATAAATTATTAGTTAGACAAATATAATTTATGTAAATTATTTTTAATCAAAAAAAAATATATAGACTTTTTAAAATAAAAAAAATCAAAACAAAAAATTATTATATAGTAATATATTTTGCATTGCTTATGAATCATTTTATGTATTATAATTATATTTTTTATTGATATCTATCTTATTAATAATATTTTTATTTATTTATTTTTTGATAATTATTAGAATATCTATTAATAAAATTGTTTATATTGAATTTATATGATATTTAATTATTATGATTATTATAAATAAATATTATATTCACTTTTGAATAAAATTTAAAAATTATTATATTTTGAAAGATTATAATCTTAAAAAAATAGAAAACATAATAAAAATAAATTTTTAGTTATTTTATTTTTTAAATAAAACCTATAGACAATTAAATGCTTACTTACTTAAATTAGTAAGCTCATAATCCCCGAAACCCCAAAATACATAAACATTTTAACATCCATATACTACTTAATAAATAATAAATCTCATTTTTATATCTATTTATTAAAATTTTAAATATTCATTTTAATTATTTATAGTTTAATTATTTAGAAAAATTAATTACAAAATAAATTTCGAGTAAGACAAATATTATTTAAATAATTTATATTTATTCAAAAAAAATATAAGCTTATAAAAAGAAAAACAAATTTAAAATTAAATATTATTATTTAGTAATATATTTTGATTTGATTTTGAATCATTTTGTGTTAGGTAAATATATTTTAATTAATATTTATATTATTAATAATTGTTTATAAATTTAATTTTTGATCATTATTATAATATCTATCATTAAAATTGTTTATATTGAATTTATATGTTATATAAATAGTAAAATTAATATAATAATACATAGTATTCACATTTCAAAAAATTTTAAAAATTATTTTATTTTTAAAGGTTATAACCTTTGAAAATCAGAAAAAATCTAAAAAAAAATTTATTTTTATCATATAAATAAAACCTATAAACCACTAAATACCTAAAAACATAAATTGATAAACTCTTAAACGAAAAAACTCCTAAATAATCAAACCATTAAACCGGTATACCACATATAATAAATCATCAATCTTATTTTAATTTGTATTCATTATAATTTTAAATTTCATTTTAATTATTTATTAGTTTATTTTTTATAGAAATATTAATTACAAAATAATAATGAGCGAGACAACTATAATTTTAATAATTTATTTTTAATCAAAAAAAAAAATATAAGCTTATAAAAAGAAGTAAAAATTTAAAAATATAAAATTATTATTTAGTAATAGATTTTACTTTGATTTTGAATCATTATATATAGGTTTTGCAATTATATTTTAATTGCTATCAATCTTATTAAGAATAGTTTATTAATTTATTATTTTATCAATTTTATAATATCTAACAATAAAATTACTTATTTTGAATTTAAATGTCTATAATTATTAAGATTATTATAACTAAATATTATATTTACATTTGAAAAAAATTTAAAAATTATTATATTTTCAAAAGTCATAACCTTCAAAAATGATAAAAAATCACAAAAATAAATATTTTATTATTTTATTATTTAAATAAAACTTATAAACCACTAAATGCCTAAACATTTAAATATCTAGACTTTTAAACCCCAAAATTCTCTAAATACTTAAACTATTAAAGATATATAACCTAAATAATAAATAATAAATCTCATTTTTATTTGTATTATTTAGAATTTTAAATATTCATTTTAATTATTTTTTAGTTTATTTTTATAGAAATATTAATTACAAAATAAATAACGAGTGAGACATAATTTTAAAAAATTATTTTTAATGAAAAAAAATATAAGCTTATAAAAATAAACAAAATTTCAAAATTTTAAAATTTTATTCAATAATATAATTTACTTTGATTTTGAATTATTTTGGGTTCTACAAATATATTTTAATTAATATCTATCTTATTAATAATAGTTTATTAATTTATTTTTTGATCATCAAATTAATATATATTAAAAAAATTTTTTATATTGAATATATATCAAATATAATTATTAAGTTTATTATAACTAAGTATTGTATTCATATTTTATAACTATTAAAAAATTATTATATTTTCAAAGGTTATACCCTTTGAAAATCACGAAAATTCATAAAAATAAAATTTTGGTTATTTCATTTATTAAATAAAACTTATAAACTCCTAAATGTGTAAACATATAAATCAATAAACTCATTAACCCCAATGCCACAATAAGCGTAAAGCATTAAAAATGTATACGCTAAATAATAAATCATAAATCTCATTTTTATTAGTATTCATGATAATTTTATATATACATTTTAATTATTTATTAGTTTTTTTTATAGAAAAATAAATTAAAAAATAAATTAATAGTTAGAGAAATATAATTTAAATAATTTATTTTTCATCGAAAAATATATAAGCTTATAAATAGATACAAAAATTTTAAAAATTAAAATTAATATTTAGTAAAATATTTCACTTTGATTTTGAATCATTTTAGGTTTTGCAAATATATTTTAAACAATATTTATCTTATTAATAATTGTTTATTATTTTTTTATGATCATTATTATAATATATACCAATAAAATAATTTATATTGAATTTATATGATATTTAATTATTATGATTATTAACTTCATTTGTATTCACTTTTCAAAAAAAATTAAAATTTTTTATATTTTCTAAGGTTATAACCTTCAAAAATTAGAAAAAATAACAAAAATACTTTTATTTTATTAAAAAAAAACCTATAATCCACTAAATACTTAAACCATTAAACCTATATAACCTAAATAATAAATAATAAATTTAATTTTTATTTGTATTCATTATAATTTTAAATATTCATTTTAATTATTTTTTAGTTTATTTTTATAGAAATATTAATTACAAATTAAATAATGAGTGAGATATATAATTTAAAAATATTATTTTTTATAAAAAAAAACAAGCTTATAAAAAAAATAAAATTTCAAAAATTTCAAATTTTATTTAGTAATATAATTTACATTGATTTTGAATTATTTTGTATTCAGCAAATATATTTTAATTAATATCTATCTTATTAATAATAGTTTATTAATTTATTTTTCGATCATTATATTAATATATATTAATAAAATTGTTTATATTAAATTTGCATCAAATATAATTATTAAATTTATTATAACTAAGTATTGTATTCATATTTTAGAAAGATTAAAAAATTATTATATTTTTAAAAGTTATAACCTTTGAAAATCATTAAAATTCATAAAAATAAATTTTTTGTTATTTCATTGATTAAATAAAACCTATAAACACCTAAATGTGCAAACATATATATCAATAAACTACATTACCCCAAAACCACAAAAAACATAAACCATTAAATAGGTATAACCTATATAATAAATCATAAATCTCTTTTTATAAGTATTCATTATAATTTTAAATATTCATTTTAATTATTTATCAATTTATTTTTATAGAAATATTAATTTCAAAATAAATTATTAGTGAGACAGATATAATTTAAATAATTTATTTTTCATCAAAAAAATATATGTGCTTATAAAATGAGGCAAATTTTTTAAATAAAAAATTATTATTTAGTAATATATCTTATTTTGATTTTGCAATAATTTAAGATTCTATAATTATATTTTAATAAATATCATTCATCTTAATACTAGTTTATTAATTTATTTATTGATCATTATTATAATATCTATTAATAAAATTATTTATATTTTGTTTACATTATATATAATTATTAAGATTATTATAACTAAATATTATATTCACATTAAACGGTATATCCTGAATAATGAATAATAAATCTCAATTTTATTTGTATTCATAATAATTTTAAATAATTATTCTAATTATTTATAAGTTTATTATTATAGAATTATAAATTACAAAATAAATTATGAGTAAGACAAATTAATTTAAATAATAAAATTTATAATAACAAAAATATAAAGTTATAAAAAAAGCAAAACATTAAAAAAATTATTATTAAGAAATATATTTTACTTTGATTTTGAATAAATTTTGATTTTGCAAATATATTTTAAATAATATCTATCTTATTAAGAATAGTTTATTAAATTTTTTTTGATAATTATTATAATATCTAGTAATGTAAATATTTATATTGAATTTAAATGACTTATAATTATTAATATTATTATAACTAAATATTATATTTACAGTTGAAAAAAATTTAAATATTATTATATTTTCAAAGGTTATAACCTTGAAAAATTTTAAAAATAATAGAAATAATTTTTTTGTTATATCATTGTTTAAATAAAACATATAAACCACTAAATGTCCAAACACTTAAACCTCTAAACTACTAAACAAAAAAGCCCCTAAATACATAAACCTTTAAACTCATAAACCCTAAAAATAATTTAATAATTTATTAAAATATTAATTATAAAATAAATTATGAGTGATACAAATATAATTTAAATAATTTATTTTTCATCAAAAAAAAATATAATCTTATAAAAAGAAGAAAAAACTAATAAAAAAATTATTATTTAGTAAAAAATTTTACTTGGATTTTGAATATTTTTTGCAATTATATTTTAATTTATATCTATCATATTAATAATAGCATATTAATTTTTTTATGATAATTGATATCATATCTATCAATAACATTGTTTATATTTAGTTTATATTATATATAATTATAATGATTATTATTACTAAATATTGTATTCATATTTTTAAAAAATTTTAAAATTATTATATTTTCAAAGGTACCTTTGAAAATGTGAAAAAATATAATTTTTTTTTGTTATTTCATTGTTTAAATAAAACCTAAAAACCACTAAATGCTTAAATACATAAATCGCTAAAGTCATAACGAAAAAACCTCTAAACACTTAAATATTAAATTGGTATACATTAATAATAATTCATAAATCTCATTTTAATTTTTATTCAGTATAATTTAAAATTTTTATATTAATTATTTATCAGATTATTTTTATAGAAATTTTAATTACAAAATAAATTATTAGTGAGACAGATCTAATTTAAATTAGACTTGTATACCCAAAATACTAAAGAATAAATCTAAATATTATTTTTTTCATTATAATTTTAAATATTCATTTTAATTATTTATTTGTTTATTTTTATATAAATATTAATTAAAAAATAAAATATGAGTTAGATAAATATAATTTAAATAAATTAATTTTCAACAAAAAAATATGGATAAACTATTTAAAAGAAAAAAAAATTTCAAAACAACAAATTATTATATAGTAATATATTTTGATTTCTTCTGAATCACTTTAGGTTTTTTTATTATATTTTAATTGATATCTATCTTATTAATAATAAATTATTAATTTATTTTGATCATCTTTAGAATATTTATAAATAATATTTTTTATATTAAATTTATATGATATATAAATATAATGATTATTATAACTAAATATTGAATTCATATTTGAAAAAAATTTAAAAATTATTATATTTTCATATGTTATAACCTTTGAAAATATCAAAAAATAATAAAAATAAATATTTTGTTATCTTAATTTTTAAATAAAACCTATAAACCACAAACTGCATACACAGTAGAATCAGCAAACTTTTAAGGCATGTAATGCCTAAATACATAAACCATTAAACTGCTATATACTACTTAATAATTAAGAAATCTAATTTTTATTTGAATTTATTATTATTTTAAATATTAATTTTAATTATTTATAAGTTTATTTTATAGAAATATTTATTACAAAATAAATTATGAGTGCGACAAATATAATTTAAATAATTTATTTTTAATCAAAAAAAAATATACGCTTATAAAAGAAGTACATATTTAAAAATTAAAAATTATTATCTAGTATTATTTTTTACTTTAATTTTGAATCAATTTGGGTTTTGTAAATAATTTTTAATTAATATTAATCTTATTGTTAATAGTTTATTAATTTAATTTTTGATCATTATTATAATATCTATCAATAAAATTGTTTATATTGAATTTATATGATATATAAATATTAAAATTATTATATCTAAATATTGTATTCACATTTCAAAAAATTTTAAATATTATTATATTTTGAAATGTTATTACCAATGAAAATGACAAAAAATTACAAATTTTTTTTTGTTATTTTATTGTTTAAATAAAACCTATAAACCAGTAAATGCCTAAAAGCATAAATCGCTAACGTCATAAATGACAAAACCTCTAAATACTTAAAATATTAAACTGGTATACATTAATAATAATTCATAAATCTCATTTTAATTTTTATTCAGTATAATTTTAAATTTTTATTTTAATTATTTTTCAGTTTATTTTTATAGAAATATTAATTACAAAATAAATTTTTAATTTGACATATCTAATTTAAATTAGTATGGTATACACAAATAATAAAGATTAAATCTCAATATTCTTTTTTTCATTATAATTGTAAATATTCATTTTAATTATTTATTTGTTTATTTTTTAAATTAAAAAATAAACAAAATAATAAATGACAACCCTCCTATTCTTATTTTTTAAATTTTTATTTATTTGTTTATTTTTTAATTATTTATTTGTATCCCTTGTGTATCGCGGTCATAAATGACAACCCTCCTATTCTTGCTTGACTTGTTGGCTCACCCGAGGCGAGGACTGAGTTTGCTTTATTTCTTGCTTTGCATTGAGGGTATGTGTATGCCGTTGTAGGACGTGCTCTTTCTTGTTTATTGTTAGAGGTTTCCTTCTCTTATAGTCTTTGTCTTTTATGGCAGGACTGGTTCTTCTTTTCTATCACCATTTTATAAGGAGAATGTGTCAGAGCTCTCCCGGCGAAAAGGAATCTGCTTTCTTATCATTTCAAGCCTTGGCAGTAGTTCATTCCTACCGTACTCCGGCTATCCTGTATTGCGTAAAGCACTTACTCTGAGTCTGAGTCCATGTCCAAGTTCCCTAGTTTAAGACTCAGTCTGGTAGTGTCCCCTTGTGTGGTATAAGGGGCTTGTAGCTTTCAATGTGTGCCTTCTTGCAGTGAAGTAAGGAATGATGGATCTCTCTTCCTTGAGGTGTGGGACCATTGGCCTAGTCTTTTACTAACCCCCGCAGGATGAGAATCTTTCCCTAGGAGGGCTTGGAAAGAACTTTGTTCCGTCTAAGCCAGGGTAGGAGTTGGATCGCCATCCCCCGCACTTCTTAGGGCCCCTTCCTTATCCTTCGTCAGCCTTTCTCTCCGGCAGTGGTCCAACCTTAAATGCAACTAGTGGTGGTGTGGAACCCACTGATTGATGGGGAAGGAAAGCAAGGAACTCTGATTTCCAGGGTAGGTGGGATAAAGGCATATGCGTTTCATCTTTCTTATATCGGAATAGCAGCTGTTAGGAGTTACCGCGAAGGAGCTCTTTCACTGAATCCTCATCATTTAAAAGGAATTGATAGAGGGACGAATACAACTTACAAATTATCCGAGAAAGGCAAGGCAACTAGTGCACTCTTTGAAGGAAGAATGCGCAGTTAGGACAAAAAGGCTCTTTTTTGGGCAAATGGACAGTGATGAATTATGTGAAAGACGGGCTTGTTTGCGATGTGAAATGGCATAGGTTTATCTCAGATGCGGGATTACCGGTCTTTCCTAAGTTAGCACAGGATTGGCAGGCGAGACATCTATTGAATTAATGGCAAGGATCTTCTTTTATTAAGAAAGCTTTCCAATTGGCTAAGAGACATAGCTATGGAAAAGCTATGATCCAACTCATCGAAGATGCCCAAAAGGAACTGCAAGAGATGAGACAGTTGCTTTCACTAAAGGACCGAAGTAGCCATAATAGGATGAATCAAGACTTGACTTTGAAAGCCTGCTAGAAAGCTTTCCTTTTGTCTGCTCCGGTACAGGTCCATTACCTCTATCTTACTCCCGCTACTCGTTATTCCATTGTCTTATGGAAACTAGCGAGCTCAAAAGAAAACGACAGTAATTTGTGCCAAAGAAAGGAGTTTTCGAAGTAGGACAAAAGGAGCGAGCGGAAAGAAATCAAGTGGAAGAAGCAGCGAAGCAAGAGGAAGAGCAATAAATAAGCTGAAAACTCATTTGTAAATGCCCCCTCGCCTACAACCAAAGCAAAAGGGGCACTCCTAACCGGAGAGCCAACTAGCCCTTGTGCATCCAACAGGAATGTGGCCACTGCATGAAGTGAAAGAGTAAGCTTTTCACTTCCTGACTATTCTCTTAAAAGAAAAAGGAAGGGGAACCCTCTTTTGCATAAATGAAAAGGCAACATGGACTCCACCATCGTCATCATATCCGGTCGATTTGTCTATTCTAAGACCCATCTCGTTTCTTCCATCGAGAGCTACCCTTTTTTTCTAGTCGAGAAAGAAAGCCTAAGCGAGAAAAGAAGGAATTAAGGAGCAATTCCCTTAGTGACAGTAGCATCTTTCTTTCGAACATTCGGACATTGTAGGCTCTCCTCCTTTCCTTATAAGGACTGGGAAACAAAGACTCACATTCCCGGATAACCAGATAGTCTCGGAAGATATAGCCCACTGCTCCTTGATTTGGTGTGCTTTGCTTGATAATTTCTTATTCAATGGAAGATCTGGTTGATAGAATGGGAATAGATGGTGGATCAATTGCAGAATGTTGATCCTTGCTATTGTGCTTACTTACTAGAAAGTTTCTTATGCTTATTCGGAACTACGACTCTCATTGAATATTTGTTTCTTTTTTTCTCACCGACCGAAACCACTTTGCCTGAGATTGGAAGTGGCACCTGCCATGGACAAGGACTTCTTCACTCAACTATGAGTACGAATCCACTTTGTCGCCTTCTTAGCAATACGAAAGAACTTTCGCTTTCTAAACGGGAGCCCATAGGCCTAAGCCGAAAAGGTGGACGGAGACAGGAACGAAGACCTTTTCTTTGAGATTTAATCAACAGTCCCATGACAAGCATAAGAGTCAACTACGTCGGTCGAACCTGACGCCTAACACTCGGGATGGAATCCTGTTTTTTGCTCACTCCCTGGAGTTATATTCTCAGTTTGATCTCTTTTCTTATCAGTTCGACTGAGCTTCATCTCTCATTCTTTTTCACTTTCACTATTTTAGTTACTGGAATAGCGAAATTAAGATCTCTGGGAAGTCTCTTAAGGACTCCCTTGCCCACCTGAAGGAAGAGAAGTGATAAAATGACCTAGCTTACAACGTACAATTCCCTCTTTTCTGCCTAGAGTTCGCTACTTAGACTTCTGATATCTCTCATGCGACTATTTTATTTCAAGTGAAAAAGGAGACTTTGCCCCTTCACTTCTGAACCCAACTACTCTTTCTTTCTCTCTTGCGGACCCTTCGCCTGCTAACAAGGAGAACTTAGCATAACTAACAACTTCTGCTCGGGCCTTTATCAAGCGAGGACCTTCGCTACATATAAAGGACTCGAGAGCAAGAGAAAGATTTGTCAATGGGGACAGGGTATCAAACCTTACACCCAGACTAATCACCTTCCCAACCCTATTTGAACTGAATTCCAGGCCCCGGAGAGATTAGACTGACTAATACTAATAGTAGAGTAGAGTCTATCCTCCAACGGACCCCTCTCTTGCGCTTATAGTGCCCACTGCCATGAAAGCTCAAATAGATGGGTTTTCAGCTTGAGCCCGTCGCCATCCTTTACTTTCACTTGCTTCTCTTCCTTCTGGCCAACCCTTCTTATCAGATAGGAAATCCCATCCCACCATATCTAGTGAGGGAAGCGAGCCGGTCAAGAGAAGGTTGTCTCTCGTAAACTTGACGATCAGTCTTTAGGAGACCTATTACTGTGCTACTCTTCACTGGTTAGAGATCTAACTGCATGGGTGACAACTAGAGAAAATCATCTCATCAACAGGACAGGCACAACCCTCCTAATGAAAGTGTGAAGAAGGATCGAACATTTTTTTAATATTAAAATTGTTTATATTTTTTAATTAATATTAATCTTATTTTTAATAGTTTATTAATTTAATTTTTGATCATTTTTATATTGTCTATCAATAAAATTGTTTATATTGAATTTATATGATATATAATTATTAATATTATTTTTACTAAATATTGTATTCACATTTCAAAAAATTGTAAATATTATTATATTTTCAAAGGTTATAACCTATCACAATGATAACAAATTATAGAACTTTTGTTTGTTATTTTATTTTTTTATATAAAACCTTTAAATCACTAAAAGCCTAAAAACATAAATCGCTAAACTTTTAATGACGATACCTCTATATACTTAAACTATTAAACTAGTATACATTAATAATAAATCTTAAATCTCATTTAATTTTTATTCAGTATAATTTTAAATTTTTATTTTAATTATTTATTAGTTTATTTTTATATAAATATTAATTACAAAATAAATTATTAGTGAGACGGATCTAATTTAAATTAAACAGGTATCTCTAAATAATAAATAATAAATATCATTTTTTTGATTATAATTTTAAATATTCATTTTAATTATTTATATGTTTATTTATATATAAATATTAATTACAAAATAAATTATGAGTTAGACAAATATAATTTATGTAAATTATTTTTCATCAAAAAAATATAGATAAAATTATTAAAAGAAAAAAAAATTCAAAAACAAAAAATTATTATATACTAATATATTTTTCTTTCCTTCTAAATCATTTTAAGTTTTGTAATTATATTTTAATTAATATCTATCTTATTATTAATGGATTATTAATTTATTTTTTGATTATTATTAGAATATTTAACAATAAAATTATTTATATTGAATTTATATAATATATAAATATAATGATTAGTATAACTAAATATTGTATTCGCATTTGAAAAAAATTTAAAAATTATTATATTTTCAAAGGTTATAACCTTTGAAAATATCAAAAAATAATAAAAATAAATTTTCTGTTATTTTATTTTTTAAATAAAACCGGATGGGGATTACAAATCTCCAGTCCCTTCCCACAGTTCGGAGATTTTTTTTTTGAAGATCCAAACCCGACCCATAGGTTGAAAATTGAATAATTTAATTCCCTAGCTAAATTTGTAAGGGAAAATTCCCTAGCTATTTTCATTCCAAAACTATTTTCAGAAATTTTTTTTTTTTTTCAAATTATTTAATTGAATAATTTAATATTTTTATATAAAATTGAATTAAAACATAAACTATACATGATAATTTATAATTAATATATAACAAAATCATTTAAAAAATTATTATGATTCAATATTTTACATAATTCAACAAAAACATAACAAAATTTTATTACATCATATTCATCAATTTATCTACCGACAGTGCATAAAGTATAATATATCTGTGCATTGATGTTGCTTTCTCTTCCTCATCTCCTCTGATCAACATATTTCTACTACGACAAAGATGTCTGTGTCACGGTGCATCATGTCTAGTAAAAAATCTCTTTACTTTTAAAAGCTTCGTACGGGGAATAATGTGGTACTATATTTGTATGAAATTTTAACAAGCCAATCAAATCAAAATAAATAAATAAATAAATATATGTTTTGATAAATATATAATACTACAATATAGATGTACGTATATACTACAATGTATATGTACATATATACTAGCATTTCACTAGTTACATATATTACTACAATATATGTACATATAAACTGTAGTATTATATGTACATATATACTATGTACATATATACTCAATATATATGTACATATATACTGTAGTGTATATGTATACACTGGTATATATGTACATGTACATATATACTAGTATATATATACACACACAAGTATTTATATGTACATATATACTTAGTATATGTACATTTACACTACAATATATATGTACATATATATGTGTATACATATACAGTGTAGTGTATATATATACACTAGTATATTTGTATATGAATATATATACTTGTATATATGTACAAGTATTTATATGTATATATATACTTAGTATATGTATATATACACTACAATGTATATGTACATATATGCGTATACATTTACACTACAGTATATGTGTACATATATAAGTACATGTATGTACATATACACTGTAGTGTATATGTACAAGTATGTACATATACACTGTAGTGTATATGTACAAGTATGTACATATATACTAGTAAATACATGTACATATATACCAGTATATATGTACATATATACCAGTGTATACATATAAACTATAGTATGTATGTACATATACACTATAGTGTATATGTACATATACTTTAGTGTATATATGTACATATACTAAGCATCTATATATACATATAAATATGTACATATACTATAGTGTATATTTACATATACACATATACTAGTAAATACTTGTACATATATACCCGTATATATGTATATGTAGATATATACTAGTATATATGTACATATACATATATATAGGTATAAATGTACAAGTATTTACATTAAAGTAAAGCATAAACACCTATTATGGAGCATGAACATCAAACAACTATATATTCTGTAATAAGAAAAAAAAATGAACAAACACCTTAACTAGGGCTACAAAAATCATCTTTGTTTATTTGGAATTGCATCGAACTTTGAAACACAAGGCACAATAAATTTGCAATAAGATTGTACAAGATAAAAGTTCAATACATATACATACACATAGTACATAAAATATAATCTATCTATTAAATTGACATTGCTTTCTATCCCCTAGTTTTTCTGGTCACCATCTTTCTGCTATAACAAAGCTGTCCTAATCGCGGCATGTAATGTCTAGTAAAAAATCCATTCGCTTATAAAAGTTACGTATGGGGAACAATGGCGTACCATATCTGTATGAAATTTAAACTAGTCAATCAAGTCAAAATAAATAAATTAATAAAGTTATGTTTTGATAAATATTTAATACTATTGTATATAGGTACATATTTACTAGAATTTTACTAGTTACATATATTACTATAGTATATGTACATATATACTATAATATTATATGTACAGATATACTAAGTACATATATACTCAGTATACATGTACAAAATAATGTTCAGTATTATATGTACATATATTGCATTATGTATGTAGATGTACTGATCATCATTACACTTGGTTCTTGTGTAGTCCTTATTCTTACATTTTTGTGTGGCTTTGATTGGTGCACTAGAAGAGACACGCTCCCTTCATCTAGTAATAGCATGATATCCTTTCACCTTTAGCATGCTAATTAATTCTCTGTTTCTTTATGTAGATTCTACGAACACATTGCTTAGATATTCACGATATTTTATCTTCGCATATTCATCTGTAAGTGATTTCATTTAATTAATAATATTAGTTATAGTCATTTTAAGTTTCATTTAGAATTATGATTGAATATAATTCTTTGTAAATATAACAAGGAAAATTAGTTCAAATCATCAGTGGATGTACAAAAGGTTTATGAATAGAATTTTGAATAAAGATTATTTGAGTGGGCTAGAAAATTTCTTCAACTTTGCTTGTAGTGAATTGAGATGGATTGACAGAAATAAAATTAAGTGTCCATGTAATAGCCACAAGTGTCAGAATATGTCTTTTCATGATGTAAATATTATTCGATACCATCTGGCTAAATATGACATTGTACCAAATTATTTTGTTTGGATTTATCAAGGAGAAAGTACAATGATTGTGAACATTGACCAAAATGAGAGTTCTAAATCCTATGTATATAGTGAAAAAGCATCAAACACATACCATAGAATGGTCAAGGAAGCTACTGGTGCTGACTTCAATATGAATTATATAGATGAACCACCTGATTCTGAAACTCGGATATTTTATGATATGCATAAAGCTGTAGATAATATGTTGTGGCCTAGTTGTAAAACACATTTGCAATTATCACATGTGGCTCAACTTTTGAGTATGAAGTCTAAAAATCATATATCTGAGAAATTATTTGATTAGGTGATAGAACTAATGAAAGAGATTATTTTGTATAATAATTTGGTAATTAACAACTTTTACAGCACTAATAAGTTACTACGAGGTATGGGTTTACCAGTGGAAAAATTTGATTATTTTTTCAATGGATATTTGTTATATTGGTGTGGTGATATGGATTTAATTAGCTATAAGATTTGTGATCATCTTCAGTTTAAGAAGGCATCTCGTGTTGTAGAAATATGATAGATGATGAAAGTTGCATTTAAGAATTTGTATTACTCCCTTTTAATTCCTTGATTGCAGAAATATTTTTATTCAATCTCACTATCTGAGCATGAGATTGAATAAAGGGTGATGTGTCATCCATCAAATTCACTTGCTTGGAAGCATTTTTATCATATACATCAAAATTTTGCTGTTGAAAGTCATAATGGGAGATTGGGTCTCTACACTAATAGTTTTCAGCCATTTGACCAGTTTAGACAACAGTAAACTACATGGCCAGTGATAGTGACACCTTACAATTTTTTTCCATGGTTGTGTTTGAGGAAGCAATATATGTTTCTGTCAATATTGGTTCTAGGGCCAAAAAATCCAAAAGACATGTTGGATATTTTCTTACAGTCTCTTATAGTAGAGTTAAATCATTTATGGAATGTTGGCATGAATACATATTACATCTCAAAGAAGCAAATTTTCATTATGAAAAAGGCGCTTATGTAGAAGGTAAGTGATTTTCCTACATATTCAATATTATTGGGTTGGAGTACTACATGATGGTTAGTAGGCCCATATTGCATGGACAAGTCTGATGCTTTTACTCTCAAATTTAGTAGTAAACAGTCATCGTTTAATAACTATCATAAGTTTTTACCTTCAAATTATCCATTCAGTAGAAATAGAACTATATTTCGAAAAAATAAAATAGTGAAGCTAGTTCCACCAACTATTTGTTTAAGAGATGATATATTGACAGAGATTCAGAGTTTGGGTTTGAAAAAGTAACTTAAATTGACACTACTAGAACTAATGGACCAATATGAAAAATATTTGGCTGGAGAAAACACAATATTTTTTGGGGCTTGCCCTATTAGAGGTCCAATTTAATTCGTCATAACTTAGATGTAATGCATATTAAAAAAATCTCTTTGATATTGTTTTCAACACTGTCTTGAATGTAGATGAAAAAACAAAGGACACTTTAAAATAAAAAACAAGAGTTGATTGATTACTCTCAGCATCCTAAATCAAAACAGAATGAGGCTACAAGAAAATATCCTAAAGCTTGTTACACACTTGATAAGAAGGAAAAATAGAGATTATGATAATGGGTTAAAATTTTGAAATTCCTTGATGGATATGTGTCAAATATGGGCAGATGTGTAGATATGAACTAGCTTAAGTTATTTGGAATAGAAAGTCATGACTATCATGTATTTATGTAAAGATTAATACCAATTATTTTGTGTGAAATACTTTTCTTAAATGTTTGGAAGGTCCTTACAAAACATAATTTGTTCTTCAAATAGCTAACCACAACCACAATCAAAAAAGATGACATGGTGAGACTGGAGAATGACATACTACTCATTCTTTTTAAGCTTATTAGATATTCCAACTAAGCTTTTTTGACTCATGGAGCATTTGTCGGTCCATTTGGCTTATGAAGCAAGGATAGCTGGGCTAGTGAAATATAGGCTGATGTATCATTTTGAGAGATAAATAAACATAAGTAGCTATGTTTTATTCTTTCAATCATAAATTAATATTGTAATTTATTTAATTGAAACCAAACATAATGGTTGTAGGTATCTTCGTAAGTTGAAATTAAATGTTACAAATAAGGCAAAAGTTGAAGGTTCCATTTGCAATGCATATTTAGTAGTAGAAGTATCATCTTTTTGTTCTTATTATTTTGAGGACTATGTCAATACAAAGAATCAAAATGTGTCTCAGAATGATGAAGGTCAAGTGATGGTAGAAGAGCACAAGTTATATATCTTCAAACACCCTAGAAAAGTATTTGGAAGAGTAATGAAAAGATGTATGATAGATGATGAGTACAAAGTAACTCGGAGCTACATTTTACTTAATAGTGAGGAGGTTGCACTATATATTGAGCATGTATACATAAAATGGTTACCGGTTTAATCATATGATAATTTTGTCTTGAATAGGAATAATTAAAAATTGATATCCATTGTTCTCCCTCTATTTATATTTGTGCATTATTAATGTTGAGCAGCTAAAACATTGGAAACCAACCATTCCTACGCATGAGGTCGATTCTATACTAAAAAAAAAATTTGCGAATTGGTTCAAGAACAATATGAGAATTATTGAACCTTAATTTTTTGAATAATTTGATTTTTCAGTATCTTATATTTTTTAACATTATTTGTTGAATTTATGAAATAGACAAATGATCCTACAAATAGAGATTCCAACATAATCACACAGAATCTAAATAAATGCCCATTTAGATATGTGACAACCTATCCTAGGTATTTTGTCAATGGATATAAAGTTCACACAAAAAGGCACAGTTCTTCTAAAGCAACTATTAATAGTGGTGTATGCATTAAAGGCTCAAGTTATAGTGCATATAAGATAGATTATTATGGTGAAATAGCAGAAGTTATTGAGTTGCTAATTCTTGGACTGAAAAATAATAGGATTGTATTATTAAAATGAGAGTGTTTTGATCCTACCCAAAATATTGGTACAAAGATTCATTCGGATTATAAGCTAGTGGATGTTACCCATAAATGTAGATTAAATTAATATGAGCCATTTATTATGGTAGTTCAAGCTACTCTAGTATATTATTGTACGTATCCGAGTTTATCTTATGATAAGAGTGACTGATGGGTCATTTGCAAAATCAAAGCTTGATCAAATTTTGAAGTATAAATATCTCAACAAATAAGTGCAAACTTTGCTATTGCACTAGCATTTCAAGAAGATGACATAAATAATATTGAGCTTATGCATGTAGATGAAGATCTTGAAAACTTATCTAACTTAAATGGTGGCCTAATAGAAATTGAAGATGATCATTTTCTATATGAAGATAAGTTAGAACTTCCATCCGAATCAGATGAAATGTCATAAGATCTATTAGAGGATGATATGGATACCAATAATTAAACTATTATAATTGTATTAGAATATTATAGTTTCTAAGACTTTCTATACTTTGTTGCAATCCATTGGTATGTGTTATTTTAAAATGCATGGTTATTCATCATACAATATCAATTTATGTTTTTATTAAATCTCTATTATTTGTTCTATATTTTTTATATTTTCTATAGTATATGGTGCATAAAAGATGTGGACATGGTGGAGGTGGACGTGGGCACACACATGGATGAGATTCATCTAGTATTTTGTCCTATTGTATAGTCAGTATCATCTAATACCCACCCTATCTAGACTTCAACATCACAATCACCATCACCATCATTGACATCTTTACCATCACCTTTATCAGATAGGACACCAGTTATTATCCTTCTTGCACTCACTTCTGATCCATCACCATCATCTACACCATATTTTACACCATTAGTTTTACCCCATTTACATCACCATCAACATTATCAATTGATGTGGCTTTCTCTACAGGCAGTACTAAGTTAGTAAAAGAGATTATGGATCAGAGGTATAAGTAATATGTAAATATTACTTTAATAAAATATTATGATGGCCCTATTAGTGGTTTTTATTTATAGATATAAATTACTTGTTTTCAATGTTATTTGTTTATTTTTATAGTTTTATTCCATTTCACAGGTGTTCATCTATAATAACAAAGTCTTTAAAAAATGGTAGATTCCAAAGAATTCTCGTGGAAGAAAGGTTTTGAATCAACAAAAGAGACTAACTTTTATATCTTTCAGGTAAAAAAAAAGAAACAAACGCATTGCAAATTAATTATCTAATTAGTTAACTATTATGTTTGTTATTAGTCAAGAATAAAAAAATTATGTCCTTGTTATTATTATAGTTTTTTGTGTGAATTTTCTATATATAGAATTAGTGTACATGGGAACCACAATTTGATGGACAGATAAAGTCATTATGGGAGAGCAAAGCTGCTGAACTATACTCAGATTTTATTCATAAATTAAATATTCTAAAAGATAGGCCTGATTTTATACACGAGGATGAGTATCCCAGATGGCTTAAGTATTGGGAGGAGCTAGAAGAAAAAAATTAGAGTTAGCCAGCAAAAACTAATCGATTAAGGTAGCTGGACGAGGTAGAGAAGTGTGTTGCCACTAGGGCTGTGCACGGTTCGGAGCAAGTCGGAGAATGAGTATTCTCCGGACGCGAACCAAACTTCGGAGAATTTCAAAACTAATTCTTCGGAACCGAACTGAATAATTAATTTTCCGCTCCTAATTGCTCCGAATTTTCGGAGCAATTCGAAGCGGAGAAACAGAGCAAATGGAGAAATCAATTCGGATCAATTCGGACTGGAGAAATGGAGAATTTTTTAAGAATTTATATGAATTAAATTAAAACTCAAATTAATTTACTACACCTTTCTCTCTTAATTAAAAATTAATTTTGAATATTCAAACCTGCTTAGTAATATAAAAACACCAATATTCCTACCAAAAAATATAATATAAATCAATATTGCACACAATAACTAAATTTATACATTAGAATAATTTAACAACAATATAATGATGTCTCAACACACTTAGCATAATCTAAGACTCTTCACCACCAACTGGTGGATTTTCAAACACAGAGAATTGCCAAAATGTCTCTAGTAATCTGCAATTTTTAACATCAGATTCAGAAATCAGGTTCAACTAGTATTTAATACACTATATACAAATTCAATGGCCATGAATAACCAATGAAATCAATCCATGAATAACCAATAAAATCATTCCATAAATAACCAATGAAATCAGTCCATAAACAACCAAATAAATCATTCCAAATCAGTCCATGAATAACCAATGAAATCAGTTCAAATCAGTCCACAAAATAGACTTAAATGATCAAGGTTCTTTAGTTTTTGATATTAAAACTACGTCGTTTAATATAAAACGAAGTAGTTTTTGTGTTTTATCAAAACTACGCCATTTTATGTTAAAACTATGTAGTTTTTCACCATATTTAATAATCTAAATTATATCTATTTAACACTAAATTAGTATTATATGATTATAATTATTTAGAGTAAGTATTTACTTAATTTAATAATTAAGTAACCTTGATATTTAGTATTTCGTAACCTTGAAGTTTATAGGTTTAAATATTAGCTATAATAATATTAAAATTTTTAATTAAATTACACTTTTAAGTTTTATTTCAATATTCATATTAAAATAATTTGAACATAACTAGCAATTTTACTATAAAAACTTATATTTATAATATTAAAATTTTATTATATTATTAGACATTTATATACACACAATGACACAAATATGATACACACACACACACACACACACACACACACACACACACACATTAAGTGATCAATTAGTAATTGTTCAATTGCCTATATAATTAATTATCAAAATAATATTAAATTTTATTTATAACAATTAATTTTAAACTTTATTATTATAATATATATATATATATATAATTTTAGTAAATTATCAATTCTGGTTTCAGTTCTTCGGTTCAATGCAATTCGGGACAGTTTGGTTCAGTTCTTGGTTTGGAGAACTCATGTTCTCCATACCCGCTCCATTAAAAATTTTCAGACCAGTTCAGTTCGGATAAAGTAAAATGCTCAACGGATATATTCGGTTCTGGATATTTTCGGTTCGGTTTTTCGGTTCAGTTCGGGTTCTCCAGGACCCATGCACAACCCTAGTTGCCACACAGGAGGGTCAAAGTCGAGCATTGAGCATTATCGAGATTTGGTACAATTTATAACTTTAAAACATTTATATATCTAACAGTTGGCCTAATAGTCCAAATAATTTAAATCTTTGTATGGTTTTACAATTGTAGCTAAGATTTTGTAACATATTTATTTTTTGACTTAAAAAATACATACTTTAGGCTGGAGAATTGGGTTGAGATCCTAATTTTTATAAGATTTTCAGAAAGATGCATGTGAAGAAAGTGGATGAGCAATTTGTTGACAACAAATCTCAGATGATTGCTATAAGAATCTATTATATTAATAAAATTTTAGAATACTATAATAAATTTGGAATGTTGTGTGGAATGAAAAATATTTGATTTATTTTATTTATATCTAGCATAGTATTTTTTTATGTTTTAACATAGGATCTAATGGAGGTATGTGTGATAGTTGATTCTCACCTAGTTGAGGGTTCTATGGATCTTCAACCATTTGAATATGATCATATCTATTTGGAGACCATAGGAGGTAAGAAGAAGTAGTGAGTGTACGACATCGGCTCAAAGGTAGTTGCTATTTGTTTTAGCAAAGTGCTTCTAGTTCCTCTATCACAGTAGTGGTGGATGAGGTGGTTGAACGTCAAGTAATTGAAATACATGAATGTTTTATATTTATTGAGATAGAACTGAAAGAGAAAGATCAGTAGATTATTCCTTAGAAGGAAGAAATGTAGGAAATAAAAGAAGTGAATGATGAGATGAAAGAATTAAGAATGCAATGCAACACTAGATATCCTATATGGAATCATAGTTAGTGGCCTTGACGTGACAGATAGAATTCCATGTTCCAATAGAGATACAACGTAAGAGAGGCTAGCACATATGCACTAACTAATAATGAAGATGAATTTTTAGTTTTTAATGAATATATAACCTATGTTATGTTTTTGTTTTAACTATGTAACTATTGTATTAGAATAAATGTTGAATAGCTTTTACTTTTTGTTTTTATTCAATTTAATATAGTATATGTTTTGAATGAAAAAAAGCTAGGGATTTTTCCCTAACAAATTTAGCTAGGGAATTTTCTAAATATATTCAGTCAAAAATATTAATTATTACTATTAATTACGATAAAAATTAGCAACGAAAAAATATAATTAGCTAGTAAATTTTCTTTGTTCAAAAATTTGCTAGGGAAATATTTTTTTCATTAATATTTTGTGATGAACACTTTAGGTTGGGATAAATTATATATTAACTCCATCGCTATTATATTTTAGCAACTAAATTTCTTATAATAGCTAAGGAAATTAACCTAGCCACTCGGGCTTTATTTATAGTGATAGATAGATAGATAGACAGATTGATAAATAGATACATAGATAGATTGAAAGAAAGATTGATAGACAAATAGATATACAAATTGGTAGACAAATGGAAAATAGTTTGAATGACATATTGATAGACAAATTGATAGACATATAGATAGATATATAAACAGATAATAGGCAGATTATAGATAGATGGATAGACATTTAGATAGATAAAAGGATAGATAGACAGAAAGATAGATAAATAAATAGACAGATAAATTGATAGATAGATAGACAAATAGAGAGACAGACAGACAGATAAAGAGATTGATAGATAGATAGATAGACAGATAGATAGATAGATAGATAGATAGAAAAATAGATAGATAGATAGACAAATAGATAAATAGATAAATAGATAAATAGATAGATAGAAAAATAGATAGATAGATAGACATATAGATAAATAAATAGATAGAAAGATAGATAGAGAATCAAATAGATAGACATATATATAGAAAAATAGATACACAGATAGATAGACAAATAGGATAAAAGATATATAGATAGATAGATAGATAAAAAGATAGATAGACAATTAGATATAGTAATAGATAGACAAATGATAGATAGATAGAAAGACAGATATACAAACTTATAATCAGATAGACAGACAATCAAGTAAATAGATAGCCGGGTAGATAGACAGCAGCCAGAGAGACAAACAAATAGAAAGGCAGACAGATAAATTGACAGATAGTCAAATAGGCAGATAGACAGATAGATAGATATATAGTTTGATAGAGAGATTGAGAGACAAATAGAAAGACAGATAGAAAGATAGATAGAATGACAGATAGAATGACAGATAGATAGACAGACAGATAGATAGATACATAAATAGATATTAAGAAAGATATATATATAGATAGAGAGATAGATAGACATATAGATTGACAACAAGATAGATATATAAATAGATAGATATGTAGATTAATTGATAGATACATAGAAAGATTGATAGAAAGAATGATAGATTGATTGATATAAAGATTGATAGATAGTTTTATAATTTGATTAATAGACAGATTGATAATCTAATTGAAAGATAAATTTATAGAAAAATTGATAGATAGAAAGATGGACAGAAAGAAAGATAGAAAGAATGAATGAAAAAAAGATAGATAGATAGATAAAAAGTTTGATAAATAGAAAGACAAATAGAAATATAGATAGATAAATAGATAAATAGATAAATAGATAAATAGATAAATAGATAAATAGATTAATAGATAGATAGATATATATGCAAATAATATGTTAGATAAATAAATAGATAGATAGAAAGATTGATAGATAGAAAGACAGACAGATAGACAGATAGATAGATAGGCAGATAGATAGATAGATAGACAGATAGATAGACTGATTGATAAATAGATAGATAGGCAGATAGATAGATAGATAGATAGATAGACAAAAAGATAGACAGATAGATACACTGATAGATGACAAATAAGACATATAGATAGATAGATAGATAGACAAATAGATAGACAAATAGATAAGCACATAGGCACATAGAGATAAAGATATATAGACAGACAATCAGATAGATAGATAATTAGGTAGAGAGAGATTTATTAGACAGATAGTAGCAAGTCTAATAGATAGATAGATAGATAGACATACAAATAGATAGAGAGTTTGATAGAAAGAATGATAGATAGATAGTTTTATAGATAGATAAACACACACACACACAGACATATATATAGGCACATAGGTAGACATAAAGATAAACTGATAGATTGTTTGATTTATAAATAGAAAGATTGATAGATAGATTGATATGCAAATCGATAGAAAGATTGATATAAAGATTGATAGACAAATCGATAAACACAAGTATAGAAAAATTGATAGACATAATGATATAAAATTGGATAGATAGATAGATAGAAGGATAGACACATAGATAGATAAATAGATATAGATATAAAAAGATAAATACTTAGATAAATAGATAGATAGACATATATATATGTAAACAATATGACTGAAAGAAAGAAAGAAAGATAGACAGACATATAGATATATAGACAGATAGATAGATAGATAGTTAGATAGAAATATAAAAAGATAAATATATAGTTATACATATAGATATACATATAGATAGATATATAGATAAATAAATAGATAGATAGATAGATAGATAGATAAATATATAGATAAATAAATAGACATATATAGATAGATAGATAGACAAATATATAGATTTTTTAAATGATTGATAGACAAATTGATAGATAGATTGATAGACATATTGATAAATAGATTGATTGATTGATTGATAGACAAATTGATAGATAGATCGATATATTAATTGTAAGATAGAAAGATAGACAGATAGATAGACAAATAAATATACATATAGATAGACAAATAGGAAGACATATTATAAGATAGATACATAGATAGATATATAGATAAATAGATAGATAGATAAATAGATAGATAGATAGATATAATAATAAATATCTAGATATACAAAAAGATAGACAGATAGATGGATAGATGGAAAGCTAATTAGGTAAGTAGATAGTCAAATGTAGAATGATAGACAGATAGATAAATAGACAAATAAAAAACTAATAACCAGATTTAATGAAAACAGACATACAGATAGACAAACAAACAAATAGATAGAAAAAATGACAAATGTTTAAACACATAGACAGACAGACAGACATATAGATAGATAGATTGTTTGATAGATAAACATTTTGACAAATAGATTCATAATAAGATAGATATATATATATATATATATATATATATATATATATATATATATATAGATAGAAAAATAGATAAATAGATAGATATATAGATAGACTAATAGATAGACAAGAAGATACATTGACTGATAAAAACATTAATTGAAAGATTGTAACATAGATTGATACACAAATAGATATATAGAAAAATAGATAAATAAATAAATATATAGAGATAAAGATAGATGGATAGATAGAAAGATAGAGAGATTGATAGATAGATTCATTATTATAAAGATAGATAGATAGAAAGATACACAAACTGATAGATAGATAGACAGTGGTCAGACAGATAAATAGATTTAGATAGATATCATATTTATAGACAGATAGAAAGATAGATAAATAGATAGAAAAAAAGATAGATAGAAAAAATAGATAGACATCTAGATAGAAAAAAAGATAGATAAAGAGATAGAAAAATTGAACACATATAGATTGATAGATAGAGAGAATGATACATAGATAGATAGATAAATAGATAGACTAAAAGATAAATATAAAGATAAATAGAATGATAGATAGAAAGAAAGAAAGATAGATAGATATATAAAAAGATAGATAGTCAGATAGATAGATAGATTATATATTGAAAAATAGATAGAGAAATAGACATATGGATAAAAAAATAGATAGATAGATCGATTAATAGAAAGATTTAGCAATAGATAGATAGATAAACAGACAAATAGATAGATTGATTGATACAAAGAATGTTAGATAGATTAATAGACAAATTGATGGATAGATCTATAGAAAGATTGATAGAAAGATTGATAAACAGATTTATATACAAATTGATAAATAGATTGATAGATACATAGATAGTCATATTATTAGATAGATTGAAAAAAAGATAAATAACATATAAATAGATAGATAAATTGATAGATAGATAGATAGATAGACATATAGAGAGACAAATAGATAATTAGATTTTTAGATTGAAAGATAGAATGATAGATAGACAGACAGATAGATAGATACATAGATTGATGATATATAAATAGATAAAAAGATAATTAACTAGATAGATAGACAAATAGATAGATAAATAGATTAATAGATAGATAGATAAATAGACAGAAGATAGATAGATTTTTTGATTGACAGATAGATAGACATATAGATAAAAAAATAAATTGACAAACATATAGATTGATGTATTGACATTAAATTCGTAGATAGATACATAGATAGATAGAAATAAAGATAGATAGGCAGATTTGTAGATAGACAGAGAGTTTTATAAATAGATAGATATATAGATAGAGTGATAGATAGATAGATATATAGATAGAGTGATAGATAGATAGAAAGATAGACAAATCTATAAACAATTAAATAGACAACAAGTAAGATAGATAGAAAGACAAATATCTAGATAGATATATAGATAGATATATAGATATACAGATAGATAAGGACTTAAATAGATAGATAGACAGATAAATAGTTAGATAAAAAGATAAATATAAAGACAGATATATACATATATAGATAGATAGATAAACATATAGATAGATAGACAATTAGAAAAAAATATAAATAAATATATAAACAGATGGATTGTATCATTGATAGATAGACAATTTGGTAGAAAGATTTATAGACAAATAGATAGACATATAGAAATACAAATATATATACAGATAGATAGACAATTAATTTGAAAAAGAAAGATAGATAGATTGATAGATTAAAAGTTAGAAAGATAAAAAGATATATAGAAAGATACATAGATAGATAGACAGATTTATAAATAGATTGATATATAGTTTTAAAAATAGATCGATAGATAGATAGATAGATAGATACATAGACAGATTGATAGATAAATAGATAGATTGATTGATATACATATAAAGAGACAAATAGATAGATAGATCAAAAGACAAATAGATAGATAGATAGACGGATCGATAGACAAACAGATAGATCGACGTGTAGATAAATTGACAGATTGATAAATAGATAGATAGACAGACAGACATATAGATAGATAGATAGATAGACATATTGATAGACTAATGGATAGAAAGATATATTAACAGATAGATAGACATATAGATAGATAGAGAGATAGATAGATAGATAGACTAGCAGATATAAATATAAAAAGACAAACAAATAGAAATAAAGAAAGATAGATAAATAGGAAAATAGATAGATAGGTAGATAGATAGAGAGATAAACCAAAAGATAGTTATATAGATAGATAGAAAATAAATATATAAATAGATAGATAGATAGAAAGATAGATGGACATATATATAGATAGATAAAAAGATTATTTTATAATTAGATAGATAGATAGATAGATATATAGATAGATAGATAGATAAACAAATAACCAGATAGACTGATTAATAGACAAATAAAAAGATGGACAAATAAATGAATAGTCAAATAGGGAAAGTGATAAACAAACATATTGACATACAAATAGACAAACAGATAGACAGACAGACATACATACATATATATAGATAGATAGATAATTTGGTAGCACATTGATAGAAAAATAGATAGATACATAGAATATAGTAATATATATATATATATATATATATATATATATATATATATAGAAAATAGATAGATAAAAATATATAGATAGATAGACAGTTTGATAGATAAATTGATGAAAAATTTTATAGAAAAATTGATAGACAGATTGATATGCAGATTGATAAATATATTAATATATTATATGAGAGATAGATAGATATACAGATAAATCGATAGATAGATATAGAGATTATAGGCAAATAGGTTCTTTGATAGATACACACACATATATATATATATATATATATATATATATATATAGAAATATAGATAAATAAATACAAAGATATATAGATAGACAAATAAATAAAAGAATGATAGATGCATAGACAGATAGATATACAAATAGATAGATATATAGAAAATAGATAGATAGATAGACAAATAGATAAATAGAAATATAGACAAATAGATAGATAGAAAGACAGATTGATCAACATATAGATAGATAGATAGATAGACATATAAATAGATATATAGATAGATAGATAGATAGACAAAAACATAGATAAAAAGATATATAGATAGATTTGTAGAAAAATAAACATAATTATAGACATAAAGATAGACAAACCGATAGATAGATAAATATATATTTAGATAAATAGATAGACACGTAAATAAATAGATAGATAGTCATATAATTATATAGATAGATAGTTAGAAAGATTTATAGACATATAGATATATAGATAGAGAGATAGATTGATTGATTAATAGATAGACAAATAGATAGATAGATAGAAAATTAGATAGATAGATTAATACCTAGATATATAGATAAAGCGACAAATAGATTAACAGTAAGATAGACATAAATAAAGACTAATAGATAGATAGAAAGATTGATAAATAGATTGACATATATATAGACAAATAGATAGAAAGATAGATAGACTAATAAATAGATAGATAGAAAGACAGACAAATAGATAGATAGATCGATTGATAGATATACATAAAGATACTAATATAATAGATAAATAAACATATAGATAATAAGATATATAGAATGATAGACATATAGATAGTAAGATAGATATACAGATAGATTGACATATAGATAGATGGATATATTGATAGATATAAAGACAGACAGATATATAGATAGATAGATAGATAGATAAACAGATAGATAAATAGATAGATAAAAAGATAAACTGATAGAATGATTAATTAATAGACTGATTACTAAGATAGATACACAAATATATACATATATAGATAAATAGATGGATAGACAGATAGATAGAATGATAGATAGTTATATATAAAGATAGAAAGACATATAGATATACAAATATATAGATAGATAGGTAGAAAGTTAGAAAGAAAATAGATAGCCTAATAGAAGGATAGATAGACAGATAGATAAGTAGTGAGGCAGACAGTTAGTATGGTAGACAAATTGTCAAAAAAAGATAGTCAGGTACATAGACAGACAACCAGACAAATTGACAAATAGACAATAATATAGGAAATAAAACTTATAGATAGATAGATAGACAAATAGACAAGGAAATAGATATATAGACATTAGATAGATAGATAGTTTTATAAACTTATTGATAGACATATTAATAGACATATAGATTGATTGATTGATAAATATATTGATAAAGAGATAGATAGATAGATATAAAGATAGATAAATAGATATATATAGATAGATAGATAGATTAATAGACATATAGAGAGATAATTAGATAGATAGATCGATAGATTGAAAAATAGATAGATAGATAGATAAATAAGGATATAGATAGAAAGATAAAAATATAGATAGCGAGATAGTTTGATAGATAGATTTATAATTAGATTGATAGAAAGTTTGATAGGTATATTAAAAGACATATTGATAGATAAATTTATAGATAGATATATAGATTGATTGACATATAGAAAAAGAAATAGATAGACAAATAGATAGACATATAGACATACATATAGATTAATAGAAAGAAAGATTGATAAATAGATAGTAAGTTTGATTGATTGATTGATAGATAATACATAGATTATTAGATAGACAAATTAATAGATAGATAGATAATAGATAGGAAGACAGATAGATAGATAAATAGATAGAAAGATAGATAGACAGATTGATATACACCTAGATAGACAGATAGATTGATACGTATATAGACTAAAAGATAGATAGAAAGAAAGATTGATAGATAGACAAATTGAAAGATAGAAAGATAGGGAGATAGAGTGACTCATAGAGAAAGAAGATAGATAGAAATATAGATATACAAATAGCTATATAGACATATAGATAGATAGATATATAAATTGGTATTTAGATTGTTAGATAGACAGATAGATAGATAGAAAGAGAAATAGATAGACATATAGATAGATAAATGATAGATATATAATAAGACAGATAGATAGATAAATAGAATGTCATCTAAATAAATAAAATGATAGACATATTGATAGATAGATTGATAAACAATTTGATAGACCATTTGAAAGCCATATTGATAGCCAGATTTAAAGATAGATTTTTAGATAGATTGATAGACAAATTGAAAGCTAGATGGTTAGACAAATATAATGATTAATTAATAGACATATTGATAGACAAATAGATAGTCAGATAGAAAGACAAAGAGATAAATATATAGATAAATAGATAGACAGACAGATTGATTGACTAATAGATAGACAAATAGATAGACATACATACAGATAGATAGGTAGGTAGGTAGACATATAGATAGATAAATAGAGAGCTAATTGAAAGACAGATAATAGACAGATAGATAGACATATAGATAGACATATAGATAGACATATAGAAAGTCAAATAGATAGATAGATATATTGACAAAAAGATAGACATAAAGATATATTGTTAGATATATAGATAGATAAATAGATAGACAGATAGATTGAGTGATAAATAGATAGATAGATAGAAAGATTAATAGACATATAGTTAGATAGATTGATAGATAGAATGAGAGAGATTTATAGATAGAATTATAGAAAAATTGATAGATATATAGATAGATTAATATAAAAATGATAGATAATATGATAGACAAATAGTTAGACAAATTGATAGACATTCAATATAAAGATATAGATAGATATATATATAGATACATAGACAGATAGTTAGATAAATATATAGAAAGTAAAAGATATAGCTAGATTATTAGATAGATTGATAAAATGATAGATAGAAAGATAGATAGACAAAAAGTAAAGGAGATAGACAAACAAAAATATAGATAGATAGATAGATTGTTTTTAGTCAGTTTGATAGATAAATTTGATAGACATACAAATGGAATGTTTGATAAATATCTTGATAGAGAGATATATAGAAAGATAAAAAATAGACAAATATATAGGTAGATTGATAATAGATAAACATATAGATAGAAAGATAGGTTGACATTAAAATAGACACATTAATTGATAGATTGATATTCAGATTGATAGAAGGATTGATAGACATATTGATATATAGATTGATAGATATATTTATTAGAAATAGATAGATAGATAGATAGATAGATATATAGTTAGAAAAATAGATAAAAAAAATATATAGATAGACAGCCAGACAGACAGACAGATAGATAGATAGATAGATTGATAAATAGATTGATTAATTTTTAGATAAATAGATAGTTAGATAGATAGATAAATAGATATATATATATATATATATATATTATTAGACACTCAGATAGATAGAGAGATATATTGATAGGTAATATATAGATAGATAGATATGAAGATAGAAAGATAGACAGATTAATAGAAAATAGATATACATTTAGATAGACTAATAGATACGTCGATTGATAGACAGATAGATAAATGCAAAGATAGATAGAAAGATAAACAGATAGATAGAAAGATAGAAAAACAAATAGATTAACACATAACTAGAGAGAAAGATAGAATAATAGATAGATAGATAGATAGATCGGTAGATCGACAATTAGACATATGATAGATAGATAGACAAATAGGTCGATATAGATAGACAGATAGGTAGAAAGATAGACACATAGATAAACAAAATGATAGATTTATTGATTGATAGATAGATAGACAAATTGATAGATAGATAGGTAGATTAATTGATAAATAGATAGATTGAAAAAATGATAGATAGATTGAAAGACAAATTGATAGGTAGATGGATATACAAATAGATTTACAATTGATTAACAGATAAATAGATAGTTAGAAAGACAAAAAGATAGATATATAAATAGATAAATAGATAATAGATAGACAGATAGATCATAGTTAGACAAATAGATAGACAGACAGACAGATAGATAGATAGATAGACAAACAGATATACATATAGATAGACATATAGATAGACAAATAAATAGAAAATAGACTGATAAGTTATTAGACAAATAGATAGTCAAATAGATAGAAAAATAGATAAATAGATAGATAGAAGCACAAATAGATTGACATATAGATATATAGATAGATATAGATATAAAATGTTAGATAGATAGACAGATAGATAGATAGACAGATAGAGATAGATATATTCATATATAGATATATAGATAGATAGACACATTGATAGAAAGATAGATAGACAAATATATATACCAATAGATATATAGATAGATACATAGATTTATACATAGATTGATAGATAAATTGATATACAGATTGATAGATAGGTTGATAGACATATTGATTGATAAATTGTTACATATATTGATTGTCAGATTCATATACAAATTGCTACACATTTTGATAATCATATAGTTAGACAAATTGATAGGAAGATTGATAGTCAAATATATAAACATATTTATAGATAGATCGATTGACAGATAGATAAATAGATAGATAGATAGATAGATAGATAGATAGACAGATAGATTGATAGATAGATAAATATATATATATATATATTAATATATATAAATTTATATATATTAATTGATAGTGATTATTAGATGGATATATAGAAAGATAGATATACATATAGATATATTGATATATAAATTAATATACAGACAGACATATAGATAGACAGATAGATAAACAAATAGATTGATAGATTATTAGATAGATATACTGATAGATAGATAGAAAAATAGAAAGACAAATAGATAGACAGATAGATAAACAGAAAGAAACATAGATAGATATAAAAATAGATTAATAAATAGATCGATAGATAGATAAATAGATTCATAGATAGAAAAAAAGATATATAGATAAATAGATAGATATATCAATAGAGAGATACATAGATAGATACAATGAATAAAAGATAAATAGATAGATAGATAGATAGACTAATAGATAGAAAGATAGATACACATATTGATACAAAGATTGATAGAAAGATAGATATACAGATAGATAGATATATAGATAGATAGATTAATATTAAGATAGATAGTTAGATAGACAGTTAGACAAATTGATTGAAAGATTGATACATATATAGATAGACAAATAAATACATAGATTGATAAATAGATTGATAGACATATAAATAGATTGGTAGATATATTAATAGACATATAGATAAATAGTCAGTTAGACAAATAGTCAGGTAGATAGACATTTTAGTAGATAGATAGTATAACAGAGAGATAAAAATCTAGATAGATCGATAGACAGATGGGTAGATAGATAGTCAAACTAATTGATAGATAGATAGATAGACAAATAGAATGAGAGATAGATAAATAGATAGATAGACAGATAGATATACAGATAGATAGATAGTTTTATAGATATATTGATAGACAGATAGATTGATTGATTGATAAATATATTGATAAATAGATAGATATTTAGACATTTAGATAGACAGACAGATAGACTTAAAACTAGACAGATATATAGACATATAGTTATATAGATAGATAGATAGATCGATCAATAGATAATATATAGATAGATAGACAGACAGACATATAGATAGACATATAAAATAAATATATATATATACAAATAAATAGATAGATTGATAGTAAGATAGATAGAAAGATAGGTAGATAGACATATTGATAGACATATAGATAGAAAGATTGATATAAAGATTGATAGATAGATTGATTGATGATAAAAATATAGATTGATATTTAGATAAACATATAGATAGATAGATAGATAAATAGACATATTCTTAGACAAATAGATAGATAGAAAGATATATATATTTTTTATTATACTATTAGATAGATAAAAAGATAAACAAATAGATAATACATAGATAGATAGACAGATAGATAGGCTGATAGATAGACTGATAGATAGAATGAAAGATAGATAGATATATAGATGAATAGTTGACAGATAGATAGATAGATAGTCAGATAGATTGTCACATAGATAGATAGAAGGATAGATAGAATGATAAATAGATAGATAGATTGATAGATATATTGAAAGTTTAATAGATAGATAGATAGACAAATAGATAGATAGATAGATAAATAGATAGATAGATTTACTAATAGGTAGAGAGCACTACAAAAAAATCCCAAATAACAAGGGAAGATTCCCAAGCTAAATGGAGTTTTTCCGTCGCTAAAATGGATATAACGATGGATTAACGATGAAACCTCTCCCCTAAAGTTCTTGTCACAAAAATTAACGAGTAAATATATTCCCTACCTAAACTAGCGAGGGAAAATTCCCTAGCTATTTCATTCCAAAATTAATTTACCATTTTTAATTTTTTATATAAAATTTAATTACATATTTTAAAATTTTTATATTAAACTTAATAAAAACATAAACTATAAATCATTTTTAATAATTAACAAAAAATAAAATCAGTTAATAAAATATTTTTATACAATATGTTACATTGTTAAAATAGAAACATAACAAAACTTGATTACATCTTATTCATCATCAATGTATCTAATGATAGTGAATAAAGTATAATTTATCCGTATATTTGGTGTTGCTTTCTCTCTCCCACCTCATCAATATCTACATACTACACTAGCACCATAGCATGTCCCTCCATGGCCATCTGCATTGCTTCATTTAGTTCTAGTCTGCATTTCCTCTCCACCGCCAACTCCTTCCTTTTATCTACCATTGCCCTTTTTGTATCTAGCTGCTCTTCAATTAGTACTTTTTTAACCTTGCGATCAGTTGCATGTATGTATGTGCCTATGTGTCTGTGTGTAAACAAACATATGTACTTTCATGCAAATACACATACCATTAAAGACAATAGAAAGAAATAATCTAGGGCTTAAAAACACACTTCTATATCTTTCAGGCATGGTCAGCATCTTCTAGTTCTTTGTCCTCTAGTACTTTAAGCAGATAAAGAATATTGTTATACCTGCACATGGAGCATAACATACTACATTTACAAACTAATAAAGAACACAACAATGCCATTGATAAATAGATAGACTAGCACATGAAACACCAACAACCAATTGCTAAAAATTTCACACAACTAGATAATCTTGAGCTTATTTTTAAATTATCGAATCAAAATTTCAAAAAGATTTTAAGTGAACTACCAATCAAAATATTCTTCTGTGTTGACCAGCTCCATGCATCAGTCCATGGTTAATTTTAAGAAAGTTAGAAAAGAATTTTGTATGGAAATAATATGTTTTAAATAAAAATTCCAAAATATGATGTTTGTTTGAAAAATATTACCAAACTAGTGCTTCTGGAAATAGCATGAGAATTGCTGTCATTGTGAACGACGATCATTGCCATGCTATTGATTTTAAAAATGAAGACCTTCATCAATGTCTTCCTCGCTTGATGATGTCGAATTCAGGCTTTAATTTGGGTTCGACATGAGTTCCAATTTGGATTCATTTATGCTTTCAATATTGCATCTTGGCCAAACAAATTTCCAAATGAGCGGCCAAGTTAAGTAGGTGGTTTGATCAAGAGATGATGTAGAAATGGAAGATGAAAAAGATGAATTTAACTTGTTGGTTTTCTTTAGATTGAAATGGAGAAGCCGCTTGTAGCAAGCATCCCTTGATTTGTTGAAGTTTACAGGATAACTCTAAATCATGATTAAAGAAAAAAAACAAATCATTTAATAAGAAGAAGAGGGTTTAGATACATTTGAGTATGACAAGGTCATATTTCATATTTAATAAAATAAATAGGCATCTTATCATCACCCCACTTTTCTTCTTTATACCACTGGAGCCACGACGGCAAACTTGAGCAAGTAGAACCTGTAGAAATGGACTCATGGTTTTGAAATTGAGTTTCTTTGTCAATTTTAATGGAGCAATTGGGACTGCATGTCGCGCTTTTTGAAAATAATCCAGATTCAATCTTTTGCCAGCCAAGGCCACTCTCACATGTAGATGTTTTGCTCTTACACCCATTTTTCTTCTTTTTTAAAACTTAGTCAAATGCGTGACTAGTGAGATATGAAGTGTTTATGCACACATATATATAGTAGTTGACATGATGGTACCTATGAATAAGTGTGTGGGTGTATATGTTTGTGCGTGTCTTTGTGGGTGTGTATTTGAGTCATTGATGGATATCATAAGTGACTGATATATCACACTAAAGTAATCTGTGAAAAAAAAATAAAAAAAAGAATTGTTTTAGCCATTGAGATTGAGGCTAAGATTCAGGCTTCCAACATGAACAGTGACTGATAAAGTTCCCAAATAGTCTCTAGAGAGGGAAAGCCTGATTTACAATTAATGTAAGTTTGGAATGTGGCGATTCCCATGAGCCATACTTTTCTAGCCTTGTCACCTATTCCGTAGATCAGTCTTTGCATCTCTGTGATAATGTACTCTGTGTAATGTTGTTATCTGCTTGCCAACTATAATTTGGCCAGATATCATAGACCCATTTAAGATCACCCACATATAAAACAACTTCTCTACTCGAATAATCATCTACGATGCACTTAAGCTACATAAATTTTTGGAAAATATCTACTTTTGAATGATTCCTTAAAGAGAATAGAGGAAATGTTACTAATCTAACCATTTCCATTTTCTCCCTCACTCCTCTAACTACGCTCTCTATGCTTGCCACACACTCTCTCATATTCACTATGTTTTTTTTCTTCCTCTCCATCATCGGTAAAACCCTCATCACATCTTCAATCTTTGTTAGTGTTTCTAATGGCGAGCTTAAGTCCTTCCCTAATGGTTCAAATTGACTAAAAGAAAGAAATAGAGGAGGAGAGTTAGCCACAGTAAGAGGTTTTATAGCATCTTTCAGGTATGAATTACAGATAACTGGAGTGATATTTGCAGTAGTAGCCAAGGTGGTGGATGTACTTCTGGAACAAATATTTACAAATACCGTTTGTTCAACCTTGTTTTTCACTAGGTAGGATGCCACATACTCTCTCCTCATTCTCAATGCCTCCATTTAAAAATTTTTAAAATTTAATAGCCAACATTCAAAATGCTAGCCTTTGATTTTTAAAAATTCAATAGCATGGTAATGCCCGTCATTCACAATGATGCAAATTGACACGCTATTTCTCAGATGCATTAGTTTGGTAATAATTTTCAAACTATTATTATATTTTGGATTTTTTATTTAAAACATATTATTTCCATACAAAACTCATTAAAAAGTGCCAAACAAAAGAGAAATAGTAGTTGAAATGACATCATGCTGCATGGTATTGAATTTTTACCCACTATAGGTTCATATAAAAATCTAGCGAAACATGGAAATCTAAAAGAAACTAAAGAAAAAAATGAGAAAAAAATACAATGCATAAGAAAATGACACACGGTAGCACACTTTTGTATTCCATTTCCCACTTGAGTTTTACAATGACCGTATTCCCAGTCAAGTTGTTAAGAAACGGCTTGGGATTAATAGGGATGGTTTGCAATATTCAGCAATATAAAAACTAATTAACTATGGTATCATGCACGTATGCATAAGATATTTCTCTACAATTACTTAAAAATGCATAGGCATGTATATATGTAATATACATGCATACAACATGAATATAGTATAACTATATGTGTCCAAACACACACGCGCACACCCTATTTTCCTATCATCTCATTTTTCTTTATCTTTTCAATATATTGCACCTTTCTTGTTCAACTGAATTATTGTTCATAGAAATGGTTATTACCAAAAATCAAAAAAAAATTTCTAATCTTCATATCCCATGTGATCTAAAATTTATTATTAAGTTTTTTGCTTTAGAAAACTGTAAGAAAATTTTTTTTATGAAAAAATAAATGACAATTTGAAAGAATATTTGAAGGTTGTGAGCATAAATAGTTAATTTTGCTTCGATGAATGAGATATTAAAGGCTAGCATTAATATCATTCACGAAAGCAAAAAATATATGAATATCTCGTGTACACAAAAATTTATATCAAACAAGAAAACTTTATTACTACTTCATACAAATTTTCTTTTAACCTCTCATTATCATTAACAATGAAATCTTATCTCAAAATTATTGTGAACAAACGTTACTCTAACCATAAGAACATGAGTTTAACCAATAAGAATACCAAATATACTTCATAAGAATGCTAGTCAAATTACCTATCCTGATGTTCGAGTAGATGTCTTACATACACTTTGTTGCCATTATAATAGCCCATCTAGTTTCTCTACACAACTTCACAGTTTTGCCTTGATAAGAAGGGTATATGTCCTATCCAAGCAACCAAATCAAATTAAAAACAAAAAAAAAACAAAAAAACAAAAACTAACAACTAAATGCTATGCGAAGCCTGTTACGAGCTCACAGAGAAATTAACATCTCACCTCTTGCTAGTATTTGAGGTCGTGGAGCATCAAATCCAGCTCATTAAACTCATATTCAGCAACATCCACACCTATGGGTCACATATTGCATTGATGTAGATGTAATCAAGGTCAAAGCCTTGTGAGCAATGATTTTAATAACACACAGTGAGTTGCAATATTTTTGATAACATACAGTGAGCGTGTGAAGATTTGCATAGCACACAATGCATGGGTAATCATGGTAGCTAGTGTAAAGTGGATGCACTCCTTTTAGGGGTTTACAGCTCGTTTCGACACCCTCCCCTAGATTTTAGCTTTCCATGGGGTGACTTTTGATGCCATGTAAAACATTAAATCACACAACATAAAATAAATATAATACACTTTATGAATAACCTCATACAAACAATGCACTTATATAACATGTTAATTTTATTTGGGCAACTCATAGGAAGTATAACCTCTATATCACTCTCAAAGTGTACCTGTTTGTGCCAGGCATGCATCAATCTATAAGACATGATAATTCTTCCTCCAAAAAGCTATCAATAGAGCAACGTATCAATTAATAAAGTTGAGAACATGGCACCTAGCAAAACATAAGCAATATCACAAACATCATGCTCATCAATAAGATAGTTATATATAGTATATATGTACATATCATACTATAGTGTATATGTACATATACAGAGTATATATATACATATATACTATAGTATATATGTACATATATATTGTAGTATATATACATATATATACACTGTAGTATATATGTACATATATACTATAGTATATATACATATACACTGTAGTATATATGGATGTCTTATAAATATATAACATCAAGTATAGATATATATATATATAGAACAGTAGGTAAAGTATTATCCCATTTATACTTCACAAAGAAGGCACAAAACATCACTATCAATATTAATAAGAAATGTGAATATTATTTAAATTCTTGAAAATATATCTAAAAACTCTTAGAAGAAACCTGGAAGACAAGCCACGAGCCAAGGTTGAGCATCAAAAGGGTGCTAACGTTGCCTTAACGACTAGCAATCTCTTCTGGTTACTATAACATTAGGGTTGATCTGCCGTTACCACCCCCCCCCCTCACCCCCCCACAAGACAAACTTTCGTGCGGCTTTATTAGAAGGTTTCTTTCCTACCTTTAATTGACAATAATTTTGAGCTTATGCTCCATTGTAAGATCCATCAACCATGTAGCTCTGTACAATATGCGTTCCTCTATTGGTTTGAAGCAAGGTCGCACTTAGTTGTATGCATCAATGTAACTACAGAACGATTCAATATGCTCTCCATAAAAACAATATACACTCCATAAAAACAATATACACTCCATAAAAACAATATGCACTCTTAAAAATAATATGCACGCCATAAAAACAATACACATTCAAAGAAAAGAAGAGGAACAAAACTTCAAAAATTAGATGTTTTGTCTTCCCAATATAAAAAAAAAAGCAAATGGCTGCAAAATTTGCAAACTTCATATAACAAGACATCTTGATTCATGTTCTTCCCAACTATCCCCACTCATCTTCTTTTCATGCTAATCGGCAAGGGATACATTGATGTGCTAGTTGTGTAGCATGCGGATTGGCACCCACCACAACCCCATAGATGCACTGCTAAGACTTGCCTGTGCAAGTGCAAACTAGTATGGGAATGCCAAAGATATCCATGTCATTGCTATTGAAGACCACGCCCAAGCTTTTCTTTGGAGCTTTCAAATGTGGAATAGAAATGGAGTTTGGATCCTTTGGTTTCCTTGATTTCTCTGGTTTTGATTTTTTTGGCGGATC
>JAREIK010001780.1:223850-262440 GCA_029783825.1 Sapria himalayana
TGACTATCATGTATTTATGTAAAGATTAATACCAATTATTTTGTGTGAAATACTTTTCTTAAATGTTTGGAAGGTCCTTACAAAACATAATTTGTTCTTCAAATAGCTAACCACAACCACAATCAAAAAAGATGACATGGTGAGACTGGAGAATGACATACTACTCATTCTTTTTAAGCTTATTAGATATTCCAACTAAGCTTTTTTGACTCATGGAGCATTTGTCGGTCCATTTGGCTTATGAAGCAAGGATAGCTGGGCTAGTGAAATATAGGCTGATGTATCATTTTGAGAGATAAATAAATAAGTAGCTATGTTTTATTCTTTCAATCATAAATTAATATTGTAATTTATTTAATTGAAACCAAACATAATGGTTGTAGGTATCTTCGTAAGTTGAAATTAAATGTTACAAATAAGGCAAAAGTTGAAGGTTCCATTTGCAATGCATATTTAGTAGTAGAAGTATCATCTTTTTGTTCTTATTATTTTGAGGACTATGTCAATACAAAGAATCAAAATGTGTCTCAGAATGATGAAGGTCAAGTGATGGTAGAGAGCACAAGTTATATATCTTCAAACACCCTAGAAAAGTATTTGGAAGAGTAATGAAAAGATGTTATGATTAGATGATGAGTACAAAGTAACTCGGAGCTACATTTTACTTAATAGTGAGGAGGTTGCACCTATATATTGAGCATGTATACATAAAATGGTTACCGGTTTAATCATATGATAATTTTGTCTTGAATAGGAATAATTAAAAATTGATATCCATTGTTTCTCCCTCTATTTATATTTGTGCATTATTAATGTTGAGCAGCTAAAACATTGGAAACCAACCATTCCTACGCATGAGGTCGATTCTATACTAAAAACAAAATTTGCGAAATTGGTTTCAAGAACAAATATGAGAATTATTGAACCTTAATTTTTTGAATAATTTGATTTTTCAGTATCTTATATTTTTTTAACATTATTTGTTGAATTTATGAAATAGACAAATGATCCTACAAATAGAGATTCCAACATATTCACACAGAATCTAAATAAATGCCCATTTAGATATGTGACAACCTATCCTAGGTATTTTGTCAATGGATATAAAGTTCACACAAAAAGGCACAGTTCTTCTAAAGCAACTATTAATAGTGGTGTATGCATTAAAGGCTCAAGTTATAGTGCATATAAGATAGATTATTATGGTGAAATAGCAGAAGTTATTGAGTTGCTAATTCTTGGACTGAAAAATAATAGGATTGTATTATTAAATGAGAGTGTTTTGATCCTACCCAAAATATTGGTACAAAGATTCATTCGGATTATAAGCTAGTGGATGTTACCCATAAATGTAGATTTAATTAATATGAGCCATTTATTATGGTAGTTCAAGCTACTCTAGTATATTATTGTACGTATCCGAGTTTATCTCATGATAAGAGTGACTGATGGGTCATTTGCAAAATCAAAGCTTGATCAAATTTTGAAGTATAAATATCTCAACAAATAAGTGCAAACTTTGCTATTGCACTAGCATTTCAAGAAGATGACATAAATAATATTGAGCTTATGCATGTAGATGAAGATCTTGAAAACTTATCTAACTTAAATGGTGGCCTAATAGAAATTGAAGATGATCATTTTCTATATGAAGATAAGTTAGAACTTCCATCCGAATCAGATGAAATGTCATAAGATCTATTAGAGGATGATATGGATACCAATAATTAAACTATTATAATTGTATTAGAATATTATAGTTTCTAAGACTTTCTATACTTTGTTGCAATCCATTGGTATGTGTTATTTTAAAATGCATGGTTATTCATCATACAATATCAATTTATGTTTTTATTAAATCTCTATTATTTGTTCTATATTTTTATATTTTCTATAGTATATGGTGCATAAAAGATGTGGACATGGTGGAGGTGGACGTGGACACACACATGGATGAGATTCATCTAGTATTTTGTCCTATTGTATAGTCAGTATCATCTAATACCCACCCTATCTAGACTTCAACATCACAATCACCATCACCATCATTGACATCTTTACCATCACCTTTATCAGATAGGACACCAGTATTATCCTTCTTGCACTCACTTCTGATCCATCACCATCATCTACACCATATTTTACACCATTAGTTTTACCCCATTTACATCACCATCAACATTATCAATTGATGTGGCTTTCTCTACAGGCAGTACTAAGTTAGTAAAAGAGATTATGGATCAGAGGTATAAGTAATATGTAAATATTACTTTAATAAAATATTATGATGGCCCTATTAGTGGTTTTTATTTATAGATATAAATTACTTGTTTTCAATGTTATTTGTTTATTTTTATAGTTTTATTCCATTTCACAGGTGTTCATCTATAATAACAAAGTCTTTAAAAAATGGTAGATTCCAAAGAATTCTCGTGGAAGAAAGGTTTTGAATCAACAAAAGAGACTAACTTTTATATCTTTCAGGTAAAAAAAAAGAAACAAACGCATTGCAAATTAATTATCTAATTAGTTAACTATTATGTTTGTTATTAGTCAAGAATAAAAAAATTATGTCCTTGTTATTATTATAGTTTTTTGTGTGAATTTTCTATATATAGAATTAGTGTACATGGGAACCACAATTTGATGGACAGATAAAGTCATTATGGGAGAGCAAAGCTGCTGAAACTATACTCAGATTTTATTCATAAATTAAATATTCTAAAAGATAGGCCTGATTTTATACACGAGGATGAGTATCCCAGATGGCTTAAGTATTGGGAGGAGCTAGAAGAAAAAAATTAGAGTTAGCCAGCAAAAACTAATCGATTAAGGTAGCTGGACGAGGTAGAGAAGTGTGTTGCCACTAGGGCTGTGCACGGTTCGGAGCAAGTCGGAGAATGAGTATTCTCCGGACGCGAACCAAACTTCGGAGAATTTCAAAACTAATTCTTCGGAACCGAACTGAATAATTAATTTTCCGCTCCTAATTGCTCCGAATTTCGGAGCAATTCGAAGCGGAGAAACAGAGCAAATGGAGAAATCAATTCGGATCAATTCGGACTGGAGAAATGGAGAATTTTTTAAGAATTTATATGAATTAAATTAAAACTCAAATTAATTTACTACACCTTTCTCTCTTAATTAAAAATTAATTTTGAATATTCAAACCTGCTTAGTAATATAAAAACACCAATATTCCTACCAAAAAATATAATATAAATCAATATTGCACACAATAACTAAATTTATACATTAGAATAATTTAACAACAATATAATGATGTCTCAACACACTTAGCATAATCTAAGACTCTTCACCACCAACTGGTGGATTTTCAAACACAGAGAATTGCCAAAATGTCTCTAGTAATCTGCAATTTTTAACATCAGATTCAGAAATCAGGTTCAACTAGTATTTAATACACTATATACAAATTCAATGGCCATGAATAACCAATGAAATCAATCCATGAATAACCAATAAAATCATTCCATAAATAACCAATGAAATCAGTCCATAAACAACCAAATAAATCATTCCAAATCAGTCCATGAATAACCAATGAAATCAGTTCAAATCAGTCCACAAAATAGACTTAAATGATCAAGGTTCTTTAGTTTTTGATATTAAAACTACGTCGTTTAATATAAAACGAAGTAGTTTTTGTGTTTTATCAAAACTACGCCATTTTATGTTAAAACTATGTAGTTTTTCACCATATTTAATAATCTAAATTATATCTATTTAACACTAAATTAGTATTATATGATTATAATTATTTAGAGTAAGTATTTACTTAATTTAATAATTAAGTAACCTTGATATTTAGTATTTCGTAACCTTGAAGTTTATAGGTTTAAATATTAGCTATAATAATATTAAAATTTTTAATTAAATTACACTTTTAAGTTTTATTTCAATATTCATATTAAAATAATTTGAACATAACTAGCAATTTTACTATAAAAACTTATATTTATAATATTAAAATTTTATTATATTATTAGACATTTATATACACACAATGACACAAATATGATACACACACACACACACACACACACACACACACACACACATTAAGTGATCAATTAGTAATTGTTCAATTGCCTATATAATTAATTATCAAAATAATATTAAATTTTATTTATAACAATTAATTTTAAACTTTATTATTATAATATATATATATATATAATTTTAGTAAATTATCAATTCTGGTTTCAGTTCTTCGGTTCAATGCAATTCGGGACAGTTTGGTTCAGTTCTTGGTTTGGAGAACTCATGTTCTCCATACCCGCTCCATTAAAAATTTTCAGACCAGTTCAGTTCGGATAAAGTAAAATGCTCAACGGATATATTCGGTTCTGGATATTTTCGGTTCGGTTTTTCGGTTCAGTTCGGGTTCTCCAGGACCCATGCACAACCCTAGTTGCCACACAGGAGGGTCAAAGTCGAGCATTGAGCATTATCGAGATTTGGTACAATTTATAACTTTAAAACATTTATATATCTAACAGTTGGCCTAATAGTCCAAATAATTTAAATCTTTGTATGGTTTTACAATTGTAGCTAAGATTTTGTAACATATTTATTTTTTGACTTAAAAAATACATACTTTAGGCTGGAGAATTGGGTTGAGATCCTAATTTTTATAAGATTTTCAGAAAGATGCATGTGAAGAAAGTGGATGAGCAATTTGTTGACAACAAATCTCAGATGATTGCTATAAGAATCTATTATATTAATAAAATTTTAGAATACTATAATAAATTTGGAATGTTGTGTGGAATGAAAAATATTTGATTTATTTTATTTATATCTAGCATAGTATTTTTTTATGTTTTAACATAGGATCTAATGGAGGTATGTGTGATAGTTGATTCTCACCTAGTTGAGGGTTCTATGGATCTTCAACCATTTGAATATGATCATATCTATTTGGAGACCATAGGAGGTAAGAAGAAGTAGTGAGTGTACGACATCGGCTCAAAGGTAGTTGCTATTTGTTTTAGCAAAGTGCTTCTAGTTCCTCTATCACAGTAGTGGTGGATGAGGTGGTTGAACGTCAAGTAATTGAAATACATGAATGTTTTATATTTATTGAGATAGAACTGAAAGAGAAAGATCAGTAGATTATTCCTTAGAAGGAAGAAATGTAGGAAATAAAAGAAGTGAATGATGAGATGAAAGAATTAAGAATGCAATGCAACACTAGATATCCTATATGGAATCATAGTTAGTGGCCTTGACGTGACAGATAGAATTCCATGTTCCAATAGAGATACAACGTAAGAGAGGCTAGCACATATGCACTAACTAATAATGAAGATGAATTTTTAGTTTTTAATGAATATATAACCTATGTTATGTTTTTGTTTTAACTATGTAACTATTGTATTAGAATAAATGTTGAATAGCTTTTACTTTTTGTTTTTATTCAATTTAATATAGTATATGTTTTGAATGAAAAAAAGCTAGGGATTTTTCCCTAACAAATTTAGCTAGGGAATTTTCTAAATATATTCAGTCAAAAATATTAATTATTACTATTAATTACGATAAAAATTAGCAACGAAAAAATATAATTAGCTAGTAAATTTTCTTTGTTCAAAAATTTGCTAGGGAAATATTTTTTTCATTAATATTTTGTGATGAACACTTTAGGTTGGGATAAATTATATATTAACTCCATCGCTATTATATTTTAGCAACTAAATTTCTTATAATAGCTAAGGAAATTAACCTAGCCACTCGGGCTTTATTTATAGTGATAGATAAATAGATAGACAGATTGATAAATAGATACATAGATAGATTGAAAGAAAGATTGATAGACAAATAGATATACAAATTGGTAGACAAATGGAAAATAGTTTGAATGACATATTGATAGACAAATTGATAGACATATAGATAGATATATAAACAGATAATAGGCAGATTATAGATAGATGGATAGACATTTAGATAGATAAAAGGATAGATAGACAGAAAGATAGATAAATAAATAGACAGATAAATTGATAGATAGATAGACAAATAGAGAGACAGACAGACAGATAAAGAGATTGATAGATAGATAGATAGACAGATAGATAGATAGATAGATAGATAGAAAAATAGATAGATAGACAAATAGATAAATAGATAAATAGATAAATAGATAGATAGAAAAATAGATAGATAGATAGACATATAGATAAATAAATAGATAGAAAGATAGATAGAGAATCAAATAGATAGACATATATATAGAAAAATAGATACACAGATAGATAGACAAATAGGATAAAAGATATATAGATAGATAGATAGATAAAAAGATAGATAGACAATTAGATATAGTAATAGATAGACAAATGATAGATAGATAGAAAGACAGATATACAAACTTATAATCAGATAGACAGATAATCAAGTAAATAGATAGCCGGGTAGATAGACAGCAGCCAGAGAGACAAACAAATAGAAAGGCAGACAGATAAATTGACAGATAGTCAAATAGGCAGATAGACAGATAGATAGATATATAGTTTGATAGAGAGATTGAGAGACAAATAGAAAGACAGATAGAAAGATAGATAGAATGACAGATAGAATGACAGATAGATAGACAGACAGATAGATAGATACATAAATAGATATTAAGAAAGATATATATATAGATAGAGAGATAGATAGACATATAGATTGACAACAAGATAGATATATAAATAGATAGATATGTAGATTAATTGATAGATACATAGAAAGATTGATAGAAAGAATGATAGATTGATTGATATAAAGATTGATAGATAGTTTTATAATTTGATTAATAGACAGATTGATAATCTAATTGAAAGATAAATTTATAGAAAAATTGATAGATAGAAAGATGGACAGAAAGAAAGATAGAAAGAATGAATGAAAAAAAGATAGATAGATAGATAAAAAGTTTGATAAATAGAAAGACAAATAGAAATATAGATAGATAAATAGATAAATAGATAAATAGATAAATAGATAAATAGATAAATAGATTAATAGATAGATAGATATATATGCAAATAATATGATAGATAAATAAATAGATAGATAGAAAGATTGATAGATAGAAAGACAGACAGATAGACAGATAGATAGATAGGCAGATAGATAGATAGATAGACAGATAGATAGACTGATTGATAAATAGATAGATAGGCAGATAGATAGATAGATAGATAGACAAAAAGATAGACAGATAGATACACTGATAGATGACAAATAAGACATATAGATAGATAGATAGATAGACAAATAGATAGACAAATAGATAAGCACATAGGCACATAGAGATAAAGATATATAGACAGACAATCAGATAGATAGATAATTAGGTAGAGAGAGATTTATTAGACAGATAATAGCAAGTCTAATAGATAGATAGATAGATAGACATACAAATAGATAGAGAGTTTGATAGAAAGAATGATAGATAGATAGATAGTTTTATAGATAGATAAACACACACACACACAGACATATATATAGGCACATAGGTAGACATAAAGATAAACTGATAGATTGTTTGATTTATAAATAGAAAGATTGATAGATAGATTGATATGCAAATCGATAGAAAGATTGATATAAAGATTGATAGACAAATCGATAAACACAAGTATAGAAAAATTGATAGACATAATGATATAAAATTGGATAGATAGATAGATAGAAGGATAGACACATAGATAGATAAATAGATATAGATATAAAAAGATAAATACTTAGATAAATAGATAGATAGACATATATATATGTAAACAATATGACTGAAATAAAGAAAGAAAGATAGACAGACATATAGATATATAGACAGATAGATAGATAGATAGTTAGATAGAAATATAAAAAGATAAATATATAGTTATACATATAGATATACATATAGATAGATATATAGATAAATAAATAGATAGATAGATAGATAGATAGATAAATATATAGATAAATAAATAGACATATATAGATAGATAGATAGACAAATATATAGATTTTTTAAATGATTGATAGACAAATTGATAGATAGATTGATAGACATATTGATAAATAGATTGATTGATTGATTGATAGACAAATTGATAGATAGATCGATATATTAATTGTAAGATAGAAAGATAGACAGATAGATAGACAAATAAATATACATATAGATAGACAAATAGGAAGACATATTATAAGATAGATACATAGATAGATATATAGATAAATAGATAGATAGATAAATAGATAGATAGATAGATATAATAATAAATATCTAGATATACAAAAAGATAGACAGATAGATGGATAGATGGAAAGCTAATTAGGTAAGTAGATAGTCAAATGTAGAATGATAGACAGATAGATAAATAGACAAATAAAAAACTAATAACCAGATTTAATGAAAACAGACATACAGATAGACAAACAAACAAATAGATAGAAAAAATGACAAATGTTTAAACACATAGACAGACAGACAGACATATAGATAGATAGATTGTTTGATAGATAAACATTTTGACAAATAGATTCATAATAAGATAGATATATATATATATATATATATATATATATATATATATATATATATATATATATATATATATATATATAGATAGAAAAATAGATAAATAGATAGATATATAGATAGACTAATAGATAGACAAGAAGATACATTGACTGATAAAAACATTAATTGAAAGATTGTAACATAGATTGATACACAAATAGATATATAGAAAAATAGATAAATAAATAAATATATAGAGATAAAGATAGATGGATAGATAGAAAGATAGAGAGATTGATAGATAGATTCATTATTATAAAGATAGATAGATAGAAAGATACACAAACTGATAGATAGATAGACAGTGGTCAGACAGATAAATAGATTTAGATAGATATCATATTTATAGACAGATAGAAAGATAGATAAATAGATAGAAAAAAGATAGATAGAAAAAATAGATAGACATCTAGATAGAAAAAAAGATAGATAAAGAGATAGAAAAATTGAACACATATAGATTGATAGATAGAGAGAATGATACATAGATAGATAGATAAATAGATAGACTAAAAGATAAATATAAAGATAAATAGAATGATAGATAGAAAGAAAGAAAGATAGATAGATATATAAAAAGATAGATAGTCAGATAGATAGATAGATTATATATTGAAAAATAGATAGAGAAATAGACATATGGATAAAAAAATAGATAGATAGATCGATTAATAGAAAGATTTAGCAATAGATAGATAGATAAACAGACAAATAGATAGATTGATTGATACAAAGAATGTTAGATAGATTAATAGACAAATTGAAGGATAGATCTATAGAAAGATTGATAGAAAGATTGATAAACAGATTTATATACAAATTGATAAATAGATTGATAGATACATAGATAGTCATATTATTAGATAGATTGAAAAAAAGATAAATAACATATAAATAGATAGATAAATTGATAGATAGATAGATAGACATATAGAGAGACAAATAGATAATTAGATTTTTAGATTGAAAGATAGAATGATAGATAGACAGATAGATAGATAGATACATAGATTGATGATATATAAATAGATAAAAAGATAATTAACTAGATAGATAGACAAATAGATAGATAAATAGATTAATAGATAGATAGATAAATAGACAGAAGATAGATAGATTTTTTGATTGACAGATAGATAGACATATAGATAAAAAAATAAATTGACAAACATATAGATTGATGTATTGACATTAAATTCGTAGATAGATACATAGATAGATAGAAATAAAGATAGATAGGCAGATTTGTAGATAGACAGAGAGTTTTATAAATAGATAGATATATAGATAGAGTGATAGATAGATAGATATATAGATAGAGTGATAGATAGATAGAAAGATAGACAAATCTATAAACAATTAAATAGACAACAAGTAAGATAGATAGAAAGACAAATATCTAGATAGATATATAGATAGATATATAGATATACAGATAGATAAGGACTTAAATAGATAGATAGACAGATAAATAGTTAGATAAAAAGATAAATATAAAGACAGATATATACATATATAGATAGATAGATAAACATATAGATAGATAGACAATTAGAAAAAAATATAAATAAATATATAAACAGATGGATTGTATCATTGATAGATAGACAATTTGGTAGAAAGATTTATAGACAAATAGATAGACATATAGAAATACAAATATATATACAGATAGATAGACAATTAATTTGAAAAAGAAAGATAGATAGATTGATAGATAAAAAGTTAGAAAGATAAAAAGATATATAGAAAGATACATAGATAGATAGACAGATTTATAAATAGATTGATATATAGTTTTAAAAATAGATCGATAGATAGATAGATAGATAGATACATAGACAGATTGATAGATAAATAGATAGATTGATTGATATACATATAAAGAGACAAATAGATAGATAGATCAAAAGACAAATAGATAGATAGATAGACGGATCGATAGACAAACAGATAGATCGACGTGTAGATAAATTGACAGATTGATAAATAGATAGATAGACAGACAGACATATAGATAGATAGATAGATAGATAGACATATTGATAGACTAATGGATAGAAAGATATATTAACAGATAGATAGACATATAGATAGATAGATAGACTAGCAGATATAAATATAAAAAGACAAACAAATAGAAATAAAGAAAGATAGATAAATAGGAAAATAGATAGATAGGTAGATAGATAGAGAGATAAACCAAAAGATAGTTATATAGATAGATAGAAAATAAATATATAAATAGATAGATAGATAGAAAGATAGATGGACATATATATAGATAGATAAAAAGATTATTTTATAATTAGATAGATAGATAGATAGATATATAGATAGATAGATAGATAAACAAATAACCAGATAGACTGATTAATAGACAAATAAAAAGATGGACAAATAAATGAATAGTCAAATAGGGAAAGTGATAAACAAACATATTGACATACAAATAGACAAACAGATAGACAGACAGACATACATACATATATATAGATAGATAGATAATTTGGTAGCACATTGATAGAAAAATAGATAGATACATAGAATATAGTAAGATATATATATATATATATAGAAAAATAGATAGATAAAAATATATAGATAGATAGACAGTTTGATAGATAAATTGATGAAAAATTTTATAGAAAAATTGATAGACAGATTGATATGCAGATTGATAAATATATTAATATATTATATGAGAGATAGATAGATATACAGATAAATCGATAGATAGATATAGAGATTATAGGCAAATAGGTTCTTTGATAGATACACACACATATATATATATATATATATATATATATATATATAGAAAATAGATAAATAAATACAAAGATATATAGATAGACAAATAAATAAAAGAATGATAGATGCATAGACAGATAGATAGACAAATAGATAGATATATAGAAAATAGATAGATAGATAGACAAATAGATAAATAGAAATATAGACAAATAGATAGATAGAAAGACAGATTGATCAACATATAGATAGATAGATAGATAGACATATAAATAGATATATAGATAGATAGATAGATAGACAAAAACATAGATAAAAAGATATATAGATAGATTTGTAGAAAAATAAACATAATTATAGACATAAAGATAGACAAACCGATAGATAGATAAATATATATTTAGATAAATAGATAGACACGTAAATAAATAGATAGATAGTCATATAATTATATAGATAGATAGTTAGAAAGATTTATAGACATATAGATATATAGATAGAGAGATAGATAGATTGATTAATAGATAGACAAATAGATAGATAGATAGAAAATTAGATAGATAGATTAATACCTAGATATATAGATAAAGCGACAAATAGATTAACAGTAAGATAGACATAAATAAAGACTAATAGATAGATAGAAAGATTGATAAATAGATTGACATATATATAGACAAATAGATAGAAAGATAGATAGACTAATAAATAGATAGATAGAAAGACAGACAAATAGATAGATAGATCGATTGATAGATATACATAAAGATACTAATATAGATAGATAAATAAACATATAGATAATAAGATATATAGAATGATAGACATATAGATAGTAAGATAGATATACAGATAGATTGACATATAGATAGATGGATATATTGATAGATATAAAGACAGACAGATATATAGATAGATAGATAGATAGATAAACAGATAGATAAATAGATAGATAAAAAGATAAACTGATAGAATGATTAATTAATAGACTGATTACTAAGATAGATACACAAATATATACATATATAGATAAATAGATGGATAGACAGATAGATAGAATGATAGATAGTTATATATAAAGATAGAAAGACATATAGATATACAAATATATAGATAGATAGGTAGAAAGTTAGAAAGAAAATAGATAGCCTAATAGAAGGATAGATAGACAGATAGATAAGTAGTGAGGCAGACAGTTAGTATGGTAGACAAATTGTCAAAAAAAGATAGTCAGGTACATAGACAGACAACCAGACAAATTGACAAATAGACAATAATATAGGAAATAAAACTTATAGATAGATAGATAGACAAATAGACAAGGAAATAGATATATAGACATTAGATAGATAGATAGTTTTATAAACTTATTGATAGACATATTAATAGACATATAGATTGATTGATTGATAAATATATTGATAAAGAGATAGATAGATAGATATAAAGATAGATAAATAGATATATATATAGATAGATAGATAGATTAATAGACATATAGAGAGATAATTAGATAGATAGATCGATAGATTGAAAAATAGATAGATAGATAAATAAGGATATAGATAGAAAGATAAAAATATAGATAGCGAGATAGTTTGATAGATAGATTTATAATTAGATTGATAGAAAGTTTGATAGGTATATTAAAAGACATATTGATAGATAAATTTATAGATAGATATATAGATTGATTGACATATAGAAAAAGAAATAGATAGACAAATAGATAGACATATAGACATACATATAGATTAATAGAAAGAAAGATTGATAAATAGATAGTAAGTTTGATTGATTGATTGATAGATAATACATAGATTATTAGATAGACAAATTAATAGATAGATAGATAATAGATAGGAAGACAGATAGATAGATAAATAGATAGAAAGATAGATAGACAGATTGATATACACCTAGATAGACAGATAGATTGATACGTATATAGACTAAAAGATAGATAGAAAGAAAGATTGATAGATAGACAAATTGAAAGATAGAAAGATAGTGAGATAGAGTGACTCATAGAGAAAGAAGATAGATAGAAATATAGATATACAAATAGCTATATAGACATATAGATAGATAGATATATAAATTGGTATTTAGATTGTTAGATAGACAGATAGATAGATAGAAAGAGAAATAGATAGACATATAGATAGATAAATGATAGATATATAATAAGACAGATAGATAGATAAATAGAATGTCATCTAAATAAATAAAATGATAGACATATTGATAGATAGATTGATAAACAATTTGATAGACCATTTGAAAGCCATATTGATAGCCAGATTTAAAGATAGATTTTTAGATAGATTGATAGACAAATTGAAAGCTAGATGGTTAGACAAATATAATGATTAATTAATAGACATATTGATAGACAAATAGATAGTCAGATAGAAAGACAAAGAGATAAATATATAGATAAATAGATAGACAGACAGATTGATTGACTAATAGATAGACAAATAGATAGACATACATACAGATAGATAGGTAGGTAGGTAGACATATAGATAGATAAATAGAGAGCTAATTGAAAGACAGATAATAGACAGATAGATAGACATATAGATAGACATATAGATAGACATATAGAAAGTCAAATAGATAGATAGATATATTGACAAAAAGATAGACATAAAGATATATTGTTAGATATATAGATAGATAAATAGATAGACAGATAGATTGAGTGATAAATAGATAGATAGATAGAAAGATTAATAGACATATAGTTAGATAGATTGATAGATAGAATGAGAGAGATTTATAGATAGAATTATAGAAAAATTGATAGATATATAGATAGATTAATATAAAAATGATAGATAATATGATAGACAAATAGTTAGACAAATTGATAGACATTCAATATAAAGATATAGATAGATATATATATATATAGATACATAGACAGATAGTTAGATAAATATATAGAAAGTAAAAGATATAGCTAGATTATTAGATAGATTGATAAAATGATAGATAGAAAGATAGATAGACAAAAAGTAAAGGAGATAGACAAACAAAAATATAGATAGATAGATAGATTGTTTTTAGTCAGTTTGATAGATAAATTTGATAGACATACAAATGGAATGTTTGATAAATATCTTGATAGAGAGATATATAGAAAGATAAAAAATAGACAAATATATAGGTAGATTGATAATAGATAAACATATAGATAGAAAGATAGGTTGACATTAAAATAGACACATTAATTGATAGATTGATATTCAGATTGATAGAAGGATTGATAGACATATTGATATATAGATTGATAGATATATTTATTAGAAATAGATAGATAGATAGATAGATAGATATATAGTTAGAAAAATAGATAAAAAAAATATATAGATAGACAGCCAGACAGACAGACAGATAGATAGATAGATAGATTGATAAATAGATTGATTAATTTTTAGATAAATAGATAGTTAGATAGATAGATAAATAGATATATATATATATATATATATATATATATATTATTAGACACTCAGATAGATAGAGAGATATATTGATAGGTAATATATAGATAGATAGATATGAAGATAGAAAGATAGACAGATTAATAGAAAATAGATATACATTTAGATAGACTAATAGATACGTCGATTGATAGACAGATAGATAAATGCAAAGATAGATAGAAAGATAAACAGATAGATAGAAAGATAGAAAAACAAATAGATTAACACATAACTAGAGAGAAAGATAGAATAATAGATAGATAGATAGATAGATCGGTAGATCGACAATTAGACATATGATAGATAGATAGACAAATAGGTCGATATAGATAGACAGATAGGTAGAAAGATAGACACATAGATAAAAAAATGATAGATTTATTGATTGATAGATAGATAGACAAATTGATAGATAGATAGGTAGATTAATTGATAAATAGATAGATTGAAAAAATGATAGATAGATTGAAAGACAAATTGATAGGTAGATGGATATACAAATAGATTTACAATTGATTAACAGATAAATAAATAGTTAGAAAGACAAAAAGATAGATATATAAATAGATAAATAGATAATAGATAGACGGATAGATCATAGTTAGACAAATAGATAGACAGACAGGCAGACAGATAGATAGATAGACAGACAGATATACATATAGATAGACATATAGATAGACAAATAAATAGAAAATAGACTGATAAGTTATTAGACAGATAGATAGTCAAATAGATAGAAAAATAGATAAATAGATAGATAGAAGCACAAATAGATTGACATATAGATATATAGATAGATATAGATATAAAATGTTAGATAGATAGACAGATAGATAGATAGATATATTCATATATAGATATATATATAGATAGACACATTGATAGAAATATAGATAGACAAATATATATACCAATAGATATATAGATAGATACATAGATTTATACATAGATTGATAGATAAATTGATATACAGATTGATAGATAGGTTGATAGACATATTGATTGATAAATTGTTACATATATTGATTGTCAGATTCATATACAAATTGCTACACATTTTGATAATCATATAGTTAGACAAATTGATAGGAAGATTGATAGTCAAATATATAAACATATTTATAGATAGATCGATTGACAGATAGATAAATAGATAGATAGATAGATAGACAGATAGATTGATAGATAGATAAATATATATATATATTAATATATATAAATTTATATATATTAATTGATAGTGATTATTAGATGGATATATAGAAAGATAGATATACATATAGATATATTGATATATAAATTAATATACAGACAGACATATAGATAGACAGATAGATAAACAAATAGATTGACAGATTATTAGATAGATATACTGATAGATAGATAGAAAAATAGAAAGACAAATAGATAGACAGATAGATAAACAGAAAGAAACATAGATAGATATAAAAATAGATTAATAAATAGATCGATAGATAGATAAATAGATTCATAGATAGAAAAAAAGATATATAGATAAATAGATAGATATATCAATAGAGAGATACATAGATAGATACAATGAATAAAAGATAAATAGATAGATAGATAGAGAGATAGATAGATAGATAGACTAATAGATAGAAAGATAGATACACATATTGATACAAAGATTGATAGAAAGATAGATATACAGATAGATAGATATATAGATAGATAGATTAATATTAAGATAGATAGTTAGATAGATAGTTAGACAAATTGATTGAAAGATTGATACATAGATAGACAAATAAATACATAGATTGATAAATAGATTGATAGACATATAAATAGATTGGTAGATATATTAATAGACATATAGATAAATAGTCAGTCAGACAAATAGTCAGGTAGATAAACATTTTAGTAGATAGATAGTATAATAGAGAGATAAAAATCTAGATAGATTGATAGACATATGGGTAGATAGATAGTCAAACTAATTGATAGATAGATAGATAGACAAATAGAATGAGAGATAGATAAATAGATAGATAGACAGATAGATATACAGATAGATAGTTTTATAGATATATTGATAGACAGATAGATTGATTGATTGATAAATATATTGATAAATAGATAGATATTTAGACATTTAGATAGACAGACAGATAGACTTAAAACTAGACAGATATATAGACATATAGTTATATAGATAGATAGATAGATCAATCAATAGATAATATATAGATAGATAGACAGACAGACATATAGATAAAAAAATAAATATATATATATACAAATAAATAGATAGATTGATAGTAAGATAGATAGAAAGATAGGTAGATAGACATATTGATAGACATATAGATAGAAAGATTGATATAAAGATTGATAGATAGATAGATTGATTGATGATAAAAATATAGATTGATATTTAGATAAACATATAGATAGATAGATAGATAAATAGACATATTCTTAGACAAATAGATAGATAGAAAGATATATATATTTTTTATTATACTATTAGATAGATAAAAAGATAAACAAATAGATAATACATAGATAGATAGACAGATAGATAGGCTGATAGATAGACTGATAGATAGAATGAAAGATAGATAGATATATAGATGAATAGTTGACAGATAGATAGATAGATAGATAGTCAGATAGATTGTCACATAGATAGATAGAAGGATAGATAGAATGATAAATAGATAGATAGATAGATTGATAGATATATTGAAAGTTTAATAGATAGATAGATAGAAAAATAGATAGATAGATAGATAGATAGATAAATAGATAGATAGATTTACTAATAAGTAGAGAGCACTACAAAAAAAATCCCAAATAATAAGGGAAGATTCCCAAGCTAAATGGAGTTTTTCCGTCGCTAAAATGGATATAACGACGGATTAACGATGAAACCTCTCCCCTAAAGTTCTTGTCACAAAAATTAATGAGTAAATATATTCCCTACCTAAACTAGCGAGGGAAAATTCCCTAGCTATTTCATTCCAAAATTAATTTACCATTTTTAATTTTTTATATAATATTTAATTACATATTTTAAAATTTTTATATTAAACTTAATAAAAACATAAACTATAAATCATTTTTAATAATTAACAAAAAATAAAATCAGTTAATAAAATATTTTTATCCAATATGTTACATTGTTAAAATAGAAACATAACAAAACTTGATTACATCTTATTCATCATCAATGTATCTAATGATAGTGAATAAAGTATAATTTATCCGTATATTTGGTGTTGCTTTCTCTCTCCCACCTCATCAATATCTACATACTACACTAGCACCATAGCATGCCCCTCTATGGCCATCTGCATTACTTCATTTAGTTCTAGTCTGCATTTCCTCGCCACCGCCAACTCCTTCCTTTTATCTACCATTGCCCTTTTTGTATCTAGCTGCTCTTCAATTAGTACTTTTTTTACCTTGCGATCAGTTGCATGTATGTATGTGCCTATGTGTCTGTGTGTAAACAAACATATGTACTTTCATGCAAATACACATACCATTAAAGACAATAGAAAGAAATAATCTAGGGCTTAAAAACACACTTCTATATCTTTCATGCATGGTCAGCATCTTCTAGTTCTTTGTCCTCTAGTACTTTAAGCAGATAAAGAATATTGTTATACCTGCACATGGAGCATAACATACTACATTCACAAACTAATAAAGAACACAACAATGCCATTGATAAATAGATAGACTAGCACATGAAACACCAACAACCAATTGCTAAAAATTTCACACAACTAGATAATCTTGAGCTTATTTTTAAATTATCGAATCAAAATTTCAAAAAGATTTTAAGTGAACTACCAATCAAAATATTCTTCTGTGTTGACCAGCTCCATGCATCAGTCCATGGTTAATTTTAAGAAAGTTAGAAAAGAATTTTGTATGGAAATAATATGTTTTAAATAAAAATTCCAAAATATGATGTTTGTTTGAAAAATATTACCAAACTAGTGCTACTGTAAAATAGCATGAGAATTGCTGTCATTGTGAACGACGATCATTGTCATGCTATTGATTTTAAAAATGAAGACCTTCATCAATGTCTTCCTCGCTTGATGATGTCGAATTCAGGCTTTAATTTGGGTTCGACATGAGTTCCAATGTGGATTCATTTATGCTTTCAATATTGCATCTTGGCCAAACAAATTTTCAAATGAGCGGCCAAGTTAAGTAGGTGGTTTGATCAAGAGATGATGTAGAAATGGAAGATGAAAAAGATGAATTTAACTTGTTGGTTTTCTTTAGATTGAAATGGAGAAGCCGCTTGTAGCAAGCATCCCTTGATTTGTTGAAGTTTACAGGATAACTCTAAATCATGATTAAAGAAAAAAAACAAATCATTTAATAAGAAGAAGAGGGTTTAGATACATTTGAGTATGACAAGGTCATATTTCATATTTAATAAAATAAATAGGCATCTTATCATCACCCCACTTTTCTTCTTTATACCACTGGAGCCACGACGGCAAACTTGAGCAAGTAGAACCTGTAGAAATGGACTCATGGTTTTGAAATTGAGTTTCTTTGTCAATTTTAATGGAGCAATTGGGACTGCATGTCGCGCTTTTTGAAAATAATCCAGATTCAATCTTTTGCCAGCCAAGGCCACTCTCACATGTAGATGTTTTGCTCTTACACCCATTTTTCTTCTTTTTTATAACTTAGTCAAATGCGTGACTAGTGAGATATGAAGTATTTATGCACACATATATATAGTAGTTGACATGATGGTACCTATGAATAAGTGTGTGGGTGTATATGTTTGTGTGTGTCTTTGTGGGTGTGTATTTGAGTCATTGATGGATATCATAAGTGACTGATATATCACACTAAAGTAATCTGTGAAAAAAAAATAAAAAAAAGAATTGTTTTAGCCATTGAGATTGAGGCTAAGATTCAGGCTTCCAACATGAACAGTGACTGATAAAGTTCCCAAATAGTCTCCAGAGAGGGAAAGCCTGATTTACAATTAATGTAAGTTTGGAATGTGGCGATTCCCATGAGCCATACTTTTCTAGCCTTGTCACCTATTCCGTAGATCAGTCTTTGCATCTCTGTGATAATGTACTCTGTGTAATGTTGTTATCTGCTTGCCAACTATAATTTGGCCAGATATCATAGACCCATTTAAGATCACCCACATATAAAACAACTTCTCTACTCGAATAATCATCTACGATGCACTTAAGCTACATAAATTTTTGGAAAATATCTACTTTTGAATGATTCCTTAAAGAGAATAGAGGAAATGTTACTAATCTAACCATTTCCATTTTCTCCCTCACTCCTCTAACTACGCTCTCTATGCTTGCCACACACTCTCCCATATTCACTATGTTTTTTTTCTTCCTCTCCATCATCGGTTAAACCCTCATCACATCTTCAATCTTTGTCAGTGTTTCTAATGGCGAGCTTAAGTCCTTCCCTAATGGTTCAAATTGACTAAAAGAAAGAAATTGAGGAGGAGAGTTGGCCACGGTAAGAGGTTTTATAGCATCTTTCAGGTATGAATTACAGATAACTGGAGTGATATTTGCAGTAGTAGCCAAGGTGGTGGATGTACCTCTGGAACAAATATTTACAAATACGGTTTGTTCAACCTTGTTTTTCACTTGGTAGGATGCCACATACTCTCTCCTCATTCTCAATGCCTCCATTTAAAAATTTTTAAAATTTAATAGCCAACATTCAAAATGCTAGCCTTTGATTTTTAAAAATTCAATAGCATGGTAATGCCCGTCATTCACAATGATGCAAATTGACACGCTATTTCTCAGATGCATTAGTTTGGTAATAATTTTCAAACTATTATTATATTTTGGATTTTTTATTTAAAACATATTATTTCCATACAAAACTCATTAAAAAGTGCCAAACAAAAGAGAAATAGTAGTTGAAATGACAACAGGCTGCATGGTATTGAATTTTTACCCACTATAGGTTCATATAAAAATCCAGCGAAACATGGAAATCTAAAAGAAACTAAAGAAAAAAATGAGAAAAAAATACAATGCATAAGAAAAGGACACACGGTAGCACACTTTTGTATTCCATTTCCCACTTGAGTTTTACAATGACCGTATTCCCAGTCAAGTTGTTAAGAAACGGCTTGGGATTAAGGGGGATGGTTTGCAACATTCAGCAATATAAAAACTAATTAACTATGTTATCATGCACGTATGCATAAGATATTTCTCTACAATTACTTAAAAATGCATAGGCATGTATATATGTAATATACATGCATACAACATGAATATAGTATAACTATATGTGTCCAAACACACACACGCACACCCTATTTTCATATCATCTCATTTTTCTTTATCTTTTCAATATATTGCACCTTTCTTGTTCAACTGAATTATTGTTCATAGAAATGGTTATTACCAAAAATCAAAAAAAAATTTCTAATCTTCATATCCCATGTGATCTAAAATTTATTATTAAGTTTTTTGCTTTAGAAAACTGTAAGAAAATTTTTTTTATGAAAAAATAAATGACAATTTGAAAGAATATTTGAAGGTTGTGAGCATAAATAGTTAATTTTGCTTCGATGAATGAGATATTAAAGGCTAGCATTAATATCATTCACGAAAGCAAAAAATATATGAATATCTCATGTACACAAAAAATTATATCAAACAAGAAAACTTGATTACTACTTCATACAAATTTTCTTTTAACCTCTCATTATCTTTAACAATGAAATCTTATCTCAAAATTATTGTGAACAAATGTTACTCTAACCATAAGAACATGAGTTTAACCAATAAGAATACCAAATATACTTCATAAGAATGCTAGTCAAATTACCTATCCTGATGTTCGAGTAGATGTCTTACATACACTTCGTTTCCATTATAATAGCCCATCTAGTTTCTCTACACAACTTCACAGTTTTGCCTTGATAAGAAGGCTATATGCCCTATCCAAGCAACCAAATCAAATTAAAAACAAAAAAAAAACAAAAAAACAAAAACTAACAACTAAATGCTATGCGAAGCCTGTTACGAGCTCACAGAGAAATTAACATCTCACCTCTTGCTAGTATTTGAGGTCATAGAGCATCAGATCCAGCTCATTAAACTCATATTCAACAAAATCCACACCTATGGGTCACATATTGCATTGATGTAGATGTAATCAAGGTCTAAGCCTTGTGAGCAATGATTTTAATAACACACAGTGAGTTGCAATATTTTTGATAACATACAGTGAGCGTGTGAAGATTTGCATAGCACACAATGCATGGGTAATCATGGTAGCTAATGTAAAGTGGATGCACTCCTTTTAGGGGTTTACAGCTCTTTTCGACACCCTCCCCTAGATTTTAGCTTTCCATGGGGTGACTTTTGATGCCATGTAAAACATTAAATCACACAACATAAAATAAATATAATACACTTTATGAATAACCTCATACAAACAATGCACTTATATAACATGTTAATTTTATTTGGGAAACTCATAGGAAGTATAACCTCTATATCACTCTCAAAGTGTACCTTTTTGTGCCAGGCATGCATCAATCTATAAGACATGATAATTCTTCCTCCAAAAAGCTATCAATAGAGCAACGTATCAATTAATAAAGTTGAGAACATAGCACCTAGCAAAACATAAGCAATATCACAAACATCATGCTCATCAATAAGATAGTTATATACAGTATATATGTACATATCATACTATAGTGTATATGTACATATACAGAGTATATATATACATATATACTATAGTATATATGTACATATATATTGTAGTATATATACATATATATACACTGTAGTATATATGTACATATATACTATAGTATATATACATATACACTGTAGTATATATGAATGCCTTATAAATATATAACATCAAGTATAGATATATATATATATATATATAGAACAGTAGGTAAAGTATTATCCCATTTATACTTCACAAAGAAGGCACAAAACATCACTATCAATATTAATAAGAAATGTGAATATTATTTAAATTCTTGAAAATATATATAAAAACTCTTAGAAGAAACCCTGGAAGACAAGCCATGAGCAAGGCTTGGAGCATCAAAGTTTGCACGTTGCCTTACACGACTAGAACTCTCTCCTGGTCCTATAACCTATATAAGGGTTGCTCTGCCTTTCCACCCCCCACAGGACCAACTTTCGTGCGGCTTTCTTAGAATGTTTCTTTTACTCTCCATTTGCTTGCACCAATAATTTTGATTGCTTAGCTCCATTGTATTAGTCCATCAACCCTGTAGCTTCTGCTACAATATGGTTCCTCTATTGGTTTGAAGCAAGGATCGTCACTTCGTTGTATGCATCAATATAACTACAGAACGATTCAATATGCTCTCCATAAAAACAATATACACTCCATAAAAACAATATACACTCCATAAAAACAATATGCACTCTTAAAAATAATATGCACGCCATAAAAACAATACACATTCAAAGAAAAGAAGAGGAACAAAACTTCAAAAATTAGATGTTTTGTCTTCCCAATATAAAAAAAAAAGCAAATGGCTGCAAAATTTGCAAACTTCATATAACAAGACATCTTGATTCATGTTCTTCCCAACTATCCCCACTCATCTTCTTTTCATGCTAATCGGCAAGGGATACATTGATGTGCTAGTTGTGTAGCATGCGGATTGGCACCCACCACAACCCCATAGATGCACTGCTAAGACTTGCCTGTGCAAGTGCAAACTAGTATGGGAATGCCAAAGATATCCATGTCATTGCTATTGAAGACCACGCCCAAGCTTTTCTTTGGAGCTTTCAAATGTGGAATAGAAATTGAGTTTGGATCCTTTGGTTTCCTTGATTTCTCTGGTTTTGATTTTTTGGCGGATCACCACTTTACTTTCTCTTGGATTGGCTACCTTGTTCGTTAGGGCTTGGTTGATCGATCTTACAAATCCTTTCACCTTGCAAAGAATAATGTTGGTGTAGAATCTACAATGGATGAGCTACAGAAGTTTCTGTGAGGACATGATAAGAAGCATTTTGAGGTAACTTGTTCAAAAACTTATCTCTCTGGATTATCCAGACATCTCTCATGTATTGTATTGCAAGAGAAGTGCTGAAGACATCGCATTCATAGAGATGGAATGGATGTTGGCATTAATGATAAAGTTGTTAAGATCACATCCTAGTAAGAAAGGCTTCATGTCGTGGTTTTCCATGCTAGGTATTAGTTGTAGGCCAAGATGCCACTTGAAAGATGGGTCATAATATCCACAGTTCCTCTTGTTCAACCCATCATCATCACTGAAACTACGAACAAGATGAGAAGGAGAACAAGCAAAAAGAACACATTTAATTGATTTTCATAAGCAATCATTATGGAAATTAAAAATTCAATAGTTTAATTCCACTGATGAATGATAAAAAGCATTCACAAATCTGAACAGCGATAATGCAGATCTGCATTAAATAAGAGTGTAAAGAACAAATCCAAGTCTGCGTGGGACCAAAATTTTTTCGTTCATCTCACAACTTAAGAAGCTAACGTGATATTCCCATGACCAGGAGGACCAGCCAAGCCTTTTATATAACTATAATAGGCTAAAACTCTACCTGAAATATTCGGGTACACAAACATATTAATAGATATACAAAAATAGTAATTATAGATATGAACAAACATGAATTTGAGTTGATAGTTATACAACTTCAATAGATATCTAAAAGATGGCCAGAAATGATGTTTAGAGAGAGAGAGTGCAAAAATAAAATGTTTCAGAAATAATAAAGATAATATAAGCTAGGCATCCTTTTGATCCATCTGAGATCGGTAAAGATGGGATTTATCCATAGGAAGGACCGAGACAATGTCTGAAGGCTTTGAATCAGAATTTTTTCGTGCATCTCACATTAGATGTCCTATAAAGATTCATGATTAGGTTAATCGGCAAAGCAAAGAACAAAACCAAAATAAAAAAAATGATACCTCCAAAAAAATATAATCTTGTTTAGCTATATATAGATAAAAATCAAAAATAGTTCAGAAATAATTTTGATACAAAATCATTCTCATTATTAATTACTATATTTGTGCTAGCCTCTTCTACTTGGTTTTGTAGCTGGATCTCAAAATGCTATCTATCACGTCAATGCCGCTAACTGTGACTCCATATAGGACATCTACTATTGCATTAAATTCTTAATATCTTTTATCTCATCATTCATTTTTTCATCTCATCATTTATTTCTTTAATTTCTTGCATTTCTTCCTTCAAATGATTAATCTACTCATCCTTATCTTCCTTCATTTTCTACATTTCTTCTTTCAAATGAGATATCTGCTCATCCTTCTCTTTCATTTAGGTTTCCATAACTTCAAAACATTCATTTGTTTCCATTACTTATTATTCAACCACCTCACCTACCATTGTCATGATATATGAATTAGAATCACAACTGCTACAAAAAAATGTCACTTCCTTTGAGATGATGCCATACACTCGCTACTTCTTATGACCTTTTATGGTCTCCAAATAGATAGGATCATAGTCAATTGGTTGAAAATCCATAGAACCCTCAAATTGTTGAGAAGCAACTGTCACATTTTCTTCCATGAGTTGCTGTGATAAAATAGAGAAAAATACTATTCTAGATATACATAAAATAAATTTAATATTTTGCATTCCAAACAACTTTCAAAGTTTACTATAGTATTATAAAATTGTATTAATATAAGATATTCTTACAGTAATCATCTGAGACTTGTTGTCAACATACTGACAATCTACTTTTTTTACATGTATCTTCCTAAAAATCTCATAAAAATTGGGATCTCGACCCAATTCTCCACCCTAGAGTATATATTTATTAAGTCTAAACGTAAAAAATGTTAAAAAATTTTAACAAAATTAATAAAACCATGCACAAATTTGATTTATTTGGAGTATTAGGACAACCACTAAATATATAAATGTTTTAAATTTTAAAATTATACCAAATATTGAGCATGCTCAATGCTCGACTTTGACCCTCCTGTGTGGAAAGAAATTTTTGTACCTAGTCTGGCTGATCTTTAGAGATAAAACATGTTTTTGGCTCTCTATGAAATAGGTGCCTATCTTTCTCTGCATGAGTGTTAATGTAGAATACACAATTCATCCCTCATAGAGAAGGTGGATTTTGTATTGAGATCCTGGTAAAGGCTAGAGGAGTGTCGAGTGTCACTTATTTTTAATAGCTTGCCTCATATTTGGTTTCAATAAAAGGAAGTTCCTACCTTAAAAGGTGCCTCATAGACCCTGTTCAAGGCTAGAGGTTTTTATTACTTGTTTTTTTAGGTTTTATAATTCTTATATCCTAGTATGAAAATCTTTGGGTCTAACAGAAGTGTGCATGTACGTAGATGTTCATTTAATTTGGTAATCTATAGTAGATTTCATGATTTAACGAAGGATTTCTAGGATCAAGTATATTATGATATTGAGAAGAATCTTGAAAGATATCAAAGTACTCATTCAAATGTAATGAGTTATCAGAATGATGTACTGGATATATTGAGAGAGAATTCTAGGTCTCATCTAATAGAGAGTGAATTATTCTATTTGCAAAAGTTAATTGAGGGCTATACTTCAATGTATGATGAGGAGAAACCCAATTTGTATGAGCATACGAATGAAATATTTAAGATGATGATCTCTAAAGAGAAGACAACTACTAAGGATTATCTCAAGATCTACCTTGATCACGTTGCCTTAGTATCACCTATTCAATATTTAGATCATTACACTTTGGAGATCATTATTATTTATGTACTAGGTTCTCTCTTAAACTGTATTAATGATTACCTCGTAGTTCCCATATCAACTCTGATTGAATATCTGGAAATGTGTGCAAGATTCCAAGCTCATGTCTTGAAAGGCATAAAAATGCGAGATAAGAAAATAGTGTCCGACAAGGCTTCTAGTTGTAATGAGAAGGCACAATAGGATAAGCTGTCTAACTGAAAACCTAAAAAGAAATAATATAAGAAATATGTGATAGGTGTGTTTTTGGTTGAATTCTTATTGGAGTGACATATGATTGAGGTTACAAGTCAATTCAACTTTCATGAATATTATGTAAAGAATAAGGATGGTAAAAGAATCTATATCCTAGGCAATTTATATGCAATTTGCAATTTGGAGATTGACATGATTCCGATCAAACTCAATCTACCAATGGTATGTAAGCCTAAGGCTTGGAGACCCATAAGTGAGGATTTAATACCACCTTTTTATATATCAAATTTGCGTGGTGGGTATTAATCTGACCCAATAGGTGATATTTATCAGCACTTTCGCATAATTACATCCCATAACTTGACCCATTTTAATATTCATCTAAATACTGGATATACATAATTGTGCTTAGCCTTGAATAAATTACATGAATAGGCTTTTAATATTAATAAGGATGTATTGAGCTTCATTAAAAAGAAACATCAACTCTTAGTTAAACATGGTTTACTTATGCCTGAAAGTCACTCAAAGTGAATGTTAGTAGGTCCATAGAAATAGTAAGGTATACTTATAAACAGTTTAAGAAAAAGTACCCATTTCTAAATAATTATGATGATTTGGTTAAGATTCTCATGGAGCGTATCCAATGTGCTCGATATGAAACTTTCACAATAAAACTAGCATCATCCTACAATTATAAATTCTATCTACCAGTCTTCGTTGACTTTCGTGCAATAATTTACCATGCTGTGGAATTCCATTTTCATGAGCGTGATTTAGCTAGAAGTCTAATTCTTTTCTCTAGTGAGAATGTAGTTGATTGTTAATTGACCGCTGAAGTAAATGTATATAGAACAATAAGCAGTGTTGCTGCTTTTCATTGTAAGAAGTTCATAACTTATGAGAGTACTTTCTTATGGTATAAAAATAATATGGATGATAATTTATCAGATGAGGATCTCCTCCAAATTGTAAAAGATAATGATGTTGCTAATCCCTATCAGTTCATAAGCAAGTGTCTATGTCTTAAAAATAGTACTAATCTAATGGAAATTTCTATCATTCAAGATACTTCAGCAAGTGCTTATCAAATTATAAGTTATTTTATGTTAGATACAAAATTAGCTTCATTTACTAATCGTATACCTTTGATTGAAGATAATACTATTTTAATTAAAGATATATACAGTAATATTTTAGATGAACTTCTGAGATACTGGAACAAGAAATTGTCGGAAAATCTACTTAACATAGAAATTCCAAGTCTCACACATAAATTAATCAAAGTAATGTTCATGCCTATGCTATATGGTAAAACTTTATTAAGTATATCAAATGATATTTATCAAAATTATAAACCATTGTTAAGACAACAAGAATGTAGTGAATTAGCTAAAGATATACAATCCTTCTTTAAAGTATGCTATCTAGGTATATTTTATCTAATAGAATTGATATGCAATGTGGATTAGTTAGCATTAGACATGGATCAATCCGTTTTATATAGTGTTCATCCTTAAAAAACTGAGCAAGACTATATGAAGTTTAAAACTGAACAAATATATGTATTTGATCGTAACCAAAAAAAAAGAAGCAAGTTACTCTACGAATTCCCACGGATGATATGGATCAAAGGAAGAGCCATACATCTACCTTTGCTCACTTCATTCTTCAGAAAGATGCATACAGGGCAAGGCGCATGATAATTATATTACATTATTTAAAGGCACATGTCTATATAGTTCATGACAATTTTATTACAATTGTAGTATATGCATTCCAAATGCCCCATAAATATATTAAGGTTTGAATTGAATTGGGTAGTCCCATATTAATGATTAACAAATTTATATATATCAATTTGATCAAAAGGGTAAGGATTCGAATGATTTGATTTGGTCTCATTTTTGAACAAATTTTATCATGAACACAATATTATGTTAATGTACTAAAGAACATTATTTATAATCCTAACAAATATCATTTTTTGATCTTTACAATTATTTTATTTCATCTTCACCTTTACAAATTAGAGCAATTAGAACTATATTGTATACATGATTAAACCATTTTACGCATTTCACTTTTTATTTTGAATACATGTGCATATTAGTCTTTATTTTGAACAAATTATAAATGATCTTATTTTTAACCATTATCATGATGGAAATCAACAATTACAAAAAAGAAACAAGGCTAAAGTGCGACATTGGTATAGAGAATGTACATAAACAATTAGTTTAGTAGCAGATATAACAGATGAAGCATTTTTGATTACTACAAACCCTCTTCCAATCTTTGATAATTTTCAAATGGCTAACTGGTTCAAGTTCTTTGGTCATTTCTCGTTGTAGCGGGCTATCACTCAACGGCCATAGTGAGAACACTCAATGAAGGATTGAGGTCCACGCTCGTTGTTCAAATGAAATTAGAATTCAAATCGTTGAATTACTGGGACTCCTTGCTTGAGCATAAAGATTGCACATGAGAGATCATTCTTTTTTTCCTCAACAGAGAAACCTATTTAGGACCCAGATGTGCCGAGCAATTTGCAGGATTATTGATAGTGCTGGCCTAGCATTATTGACACCCTTGGGATTACTCAGGAAGAAGGTGACTTGCTGGAAAGCTAGTGCGATAGCATTGATTTATTTGTCATCCCCAGAGTTCAGTAAAACTAGCATGATGAAAATTTCTTCCAGTCCTTAAAGATCAGATTTTCTTCATGGGTACGCCATGACTATGACGATTCGTCAATGCCGTGTAGCGTCCATGTTTCCCAAACCCTAGTAATATGTTTGTGGGGACATTTGTGACTTATGTTTCATTTTGAATATGTAGGAGTCAGAGAGAGAGAGAGAGATGCCAATGGAGAAAGTTAGAGATTTATAGTTTCTCTAACTATTAAGTTTATTAAGTTTTATTATGTTTTAAAATTCCATTAATGTTTTAATTTTAAATTATCAAAATATTTAATATACAATAAATATATATAAAACATTAAGACTCATCTTTTTATTTTCTTAATAAATTATTTTCAACAAGTTAATGTGTGTGTAGCAAGACACATATGAAAAACAAATACCTTTCAATTTTTAATTATCAAATTAATTAAATAATAAATATATAAATAATTTCAAAAAAATAGATGCCTGGTTATCCAAATAGAAAAAAAAAATCAAATGACTACAAGATTTGTAAACTTAATATGGCAAGGCATACATGAAAAGATTATTGCTCATCAAGACACTTTTCTAAAAATTTATAAATACTCTTTTTGTTAAAAAAATATATAAATATATATATTTTAAGTTTATAAATTTTTTAGAATTCATATTAATTTTTATGAAGATGATATGAAATAATTTTAAAGGCATAGAATTTCATATTATTTGATATAATTTATAATTTATAAAATTCTAAAAATTACTTAAAGTGATATGATTTTTAAGAAAAATTTATATTTATTAAATTTAATAAAGATGGAATATTAAAAGCTAATAGTATAAATTTAACTCAATTATTTAGTTCTTAAAAATTCAATAGGGGCAAACATCTCTGTATTTAACTTTAAATATTAATTTATTTTCATTTAAAGATTATGAAAAATTAGAAATTATTTTATAATTCTAAACTTTAAAATTTTTTAGTAATTATTTTTTATAAAATTTTCTTTAGGCATAAAACTATTTTTTATACTTAAAATAATATTAATATTTACTATATTTTTCATTAAATATAATATTTTTGTAAATATATTATATTTTATCATATAATGAATTATTTAATTTTTTTATTAGTAGAAATTTTAATGTATGTTCATTTTTTATAAATATCTTAAAAAATTTTAATCATTATAAAATTAATTATATAATGTTATTGTCGTCTATATTAATAGTTATTGTAGACTTTATTAATAGTTATTGTAGTCTTTCTTAATATTAAATTTTTTTGTATTTATATATTTTTTAAATTATTTTTTATAATAACTTATTTTATAATTATAGGAGAAGAATGTGTCATTCAATGATTGCTCATCTATAGACCATGGAATAAGTACCTTTAATATACAAAATTAAATAAAATATTAAAATACATAATATATGAAAGAAATTAAATCATTAAAAATTAGTGATGAAAATTATGTCCAGCCCAAATAGCTTGGGATAAATTGCTAGCTAAATGGATATATTTTGTGAAAAATAAAATTTAAGAGATAATCGCTTGCAATAAAATATAAAATAGTAAAAAAAAATTTAAGACAATTATTTAGTGATGGATTTTGTCTCAATATAATTAGCTAGGAAAATTCCATAATGAAATCCATTGCTAAATTCCCCGTAATTCTTGGCACGTAATTTAAAAAATATTAGCAATGTAATATTTTCAAACAAACATTTCCATCACTAATCTATCACAAAATTTTAATTTAATGTAAAATCAAATATCTGTTGTTATTTCCAAGCTAATATTGCACTAATTAGCTAGAAATTTTATCCATAGCTAAATTTCCCTAGCTAAATCGACATTTTTTTGTAGTGGAGATAGATAGAAAAATAGATAGACAGATAAAATGATATATTCATAGATAGATTGGTAGATAGACAGACACATATATAGATAGAAAGACAAAATGATATATAGATAAGTAGAAAGACAGATAGATATATAGTTTAATAGATAGATTGATAGATATATTGATAGATAGATAAAATAGATAGCCAAATTGATAGATAGATACATAGACAGATAGATAAATTGATAGATAGATAGATAGAAACATAAATAGTTAGGAAAATAGATAGAAGGATAGATAAACACATAGATAGACTAATAGATAGATAGATAGATAAATAAAAAGGTAGATAGACAGATAGATAGATAGATATACAAATAGATTGATTAATAGATAGATAAATAGATAGAGTAATAGAAATATTGAAAGATAGATTGATAAATAGATTGATAGACATATTGATAGAAAGACTTATAGCTAGATTTATAAAGAAATTGATAAATAGATAGATAAAAAGATTGATAAACTAATTGTTAGAAAGATTGATACTCTAATTGTTAGAAAGATTGATAGACAAATTGATAAACCTATAGATAGACATATAGAATATAGATAGATAGAAAAATAGTTAGATAGATAGATCGATAAATATATAGATTAATAAAAAGATAGATAGATATATAGATAGATAGACTGATAGATAGACTAAAATATAGATAGTTAGATTGATTCATTAATAGATAGACAAATAGATAGATAGATAAATAAATAAATAGATAGACATATAAATAGATAGAAAGATAGACAGACAGAGAGATAAATAGATAGACAAATAGATAGATAGATAGATAGATAGATAGATAAACATATAGATAGATAGATAGATTGATTGATTGATTGAAATATAGACAGATAAATATACAAATAGACAGACAGATAAATAGATAGATAGACCGAGAAACAAAAAAATAGATAGAAAGATAGACAGACGGACAAGCAGAAATACAAATAGATAGATAATTTGAAATATAAATTGATAGATAAATTGATAGACAGAAACATAAATAGATAGATTGAAAGATAGATATATAGATTATATAGATTAGATTGATATATAGGCAGATAGATAGACAGATAGAAAGATAGAAGGATAAATAGATATATAGTCATAGAGATATATAGTTTGATTGAGAGATAGATAAACAGAAGGCTAGACAGAAAAATAGTCAAATAAATAGATAGATAGACAGATCGATAGACATATAGATAAACAGAAAGATAGTCAGATAGATAGATACATAGATAGAAAGATAGATAGATATATGTATAAAAAGATTAATATAGAGATTGATAGAATGATTGAAAGATAGATTAATTAATAGATTGATATTTAAATTGATAGATTATTGATTGATAGAGAGATAGATAGAATGATAGATAACTAGATAAAGATATAGATCATTGATAGATATGCAGATAAATAGATAAATAGATTTATAGATAATAGATTATTAGATAGATATATAAAGTGATAGAAAGACTTATAGATAGATAGATAAATAGATAGATAGGAAGACAGATAGATAGAAAGATATATTGATTGGTAAATTTATAGATATGCAGATTGATTGATTGATAGACAAATTGATATAAAGATTGATAAACATATTGATAAACAGATTGATTGATTGATTGATTGACAAATTGAATAAAAGATTGATTGACAAATTGATAGACAGATAGATAGATGGATAGATGGACAGATAGACATTTAGATAGAAATACCAATACATATATAGATAGATATACAAATAGATAAACAAATAGATAGATAGATATATCGAATATTAGATAGATAACTAGCCCGATAGATAGATAGATAGAGTGACTGAAAGATAGATAGACAGACAGATAGTTAGTTAATTAGATAGATAGATAGATAGTTACATAGATATAAAGATAGATCGATAGATATAAAGATAGATAGATAGAACTAAAAATAGATAGGTAGAGAGATAGAAAGAAAGATAGACAGATTGAAAGATAGCTAGATAAAGAGATAGATAGACAAATAAAATGACAGATAGATAGACAGAGAGATAGATAGACAGATAAATAAACAAATAGATAGACTGATAGATAGATAGACAGATAGATAGACAGAGATATAGATAGATAGATAGACAGGTTGATAGACTAATAGGAAGAAAGAAAGAAAGATAGATAGATAGATAGATACACAGACTGATTGATAGACAAATAGATATTCATATAGATAGACATATTATATATAGACAGATAGATATATAGACAAATATATAGCCAAATAGATAGATAGATAGATAGGCTTAGAGATAGACATATAGATTCACAGAAAAATACACTGATAAATAGATAGATAGATAAATAAATATATAGACAGAAAGACAAATAGTTAAATAAACAGACAAAAGGTTAAGTAGACAAATAGACAGGCTAGCAGACATTCATTCAAATAGAAACCAACCAAATAGATAGATAGACAGACAGACATGCATATATGCAGATAGACAGGTAGACAAGTTGACAAACAAACAAATAGATAGAAATATAGATAGACAGTTTGATAAATAGATGGATAGATAGATAGATAAATAGAGTGAAAATGGATAGATAGATTCTTAGACTAATAGATAGATAGATTGATTGATTGATAAAAAAATAGACAAATAAATAGAATACTAGATATATAGATAGATATTTAGACACATAGATATACTTATAGATGGATAGATAGATAAATAAATAAATAAATAGAAAGATATATAGAAAGATAGATTGATAAATAGAAAAATAGATTGATTAATTGATAGAGAGATAGATTGATAAAAAAATTGATAGACAGATTGATAGATAGATAAATATATAGATTGAGAGACAAATTGATAAATAGATTTATAAACAATTTGATAAACAAATTTATAAACATATTGATAAATATATTCATAGAAAGATTAATAGATAAATTGATAGACAAATAGATAGTTAGATATATAGATATAGATATATAGACAGATAGATAGACAAATAAATAGACTTATAGATATATAGGTAGATAGACAAACAGATAGATAGATTAATAGTTATATAAATATTTAGATTATTAGAAAGATAGATTGACATATAGATAGATAGATAGATAGAAAGATAGATAGATAAATAGACAAATATATAGACATATAGATAGACACATAGACAAACATATAGACAGACAGATAGATAGATAGATAAATAGATAGATATGAAGATTAAAATATAGTATATAGAGAAATAGATAGGCATATTGATAAATAGATTAATATACACATAGATAGATATATTGATATATAAAATGATAGATAGATAGATAGCAAGATAGACAAATAGTTAGACAAATAGATAGACAGTTAGATACACAGATAGATAGACATTTAGATTGATAGAGAGAAAGATATTTAGGTAGATATGCAGATAGATAAATATAAGATAGAAAAACAAATAGACAAACAATTTAATAGATGGATAGATAAACAAATAAATAGATAGACAGATAGACAAATAGACATGTAGATAGACAAATAGATAGATAGTTTGATATTTAAATTGATAGAATGATTCATAGATAGATTGATAGATTGATTGATTGACAGATAGATAGATAAATTAGATGAACATATAGAAAGATATATAGGCAGATAGATACACATATAGATAGATAGAAAAATAGAAAGAAAGATTGAATGACATAGATATAGATATATAGACAAAAAGATAAATGCAAAGCTTGACAGACATATAGATAGATAGATAGATAGAATGATAGATATTTTGATAGATAGATTGTTAGACAAATTGAATGATAGATTGAAAGATATATTGATAGAGAGATTAATAGATAAATTGATAGATAGATAGATAGACATAAGGATAGATTGATAGAAAAATTGATAGATAGTTGGATAGATAGATATATAAATACAGTTAGATAGATAGATATAAAGATAGAAAGATAGATAAATAGAAAGATATTATATATAAATATAGATAGATAGACAGATAGATTAACATATTGATAGATAGATATATACACCAATAGATAGACATATAGATATATAGATAGATAGATAGATAGACAAATTGATAGACAAATTGATAGATAGATTATTAGTCAAATAGATAGAAAGATAGATAGAAAGGTAAAAAGAAAAATAGATAGAAAAATAGAATGATAGATAGATAGAAAGATAGACAGATAGATAGTGAAATAGATAAGTAGAAAGATATATAGGCAATGAGATAAATAGATAGATAGATAGAACAAAAGATACATAGATAGATAGCTAAATAAATATACTAAAAAATAAAATGATATATAGTTATACAAATTATATTAATAGATTGATATAGAGAATGATAGAAATATAGATAGACTGATAAATAGTCTAATAGATAGATAGACAAACCAAAAGATAGATAGAAAAACACTTAGACAAAAAGAAAAATAGGCAAATTAATACATAGTTTGATAGATACATTGATAAATATATTTATAGATAGATAGATAAATAGAATGATAGATAGATACATATATAGATTGATAGATAGATTGATAGATTGATAGATAGATTGATAGGAAGATAGATAGATATATTTATAGACAGATTGAAAGACACATATAAAAATAGATTAATAGACAAATAGATAGATTAATAGATTGATATACATATAGATAAATAGATATATAACAGATAGATAATTAGTTAGATAGACAAATAGATAGACCGATAGATTATTATATAGATAGATATATAGATAAATAGATAGATAAATATGTAGATAGACAGATTGATAAATAGATAGATAGGCAGATAGAAAGAAAGAAAGAGAGAGAGAGAGAGATAGATAGATATATAGACAAATAGATAAACAAAAAAATAAATATATAGATAAAAAATTAGATAGATAGATAGATCGACAGATAGATCGACAGATACATAGATAGATAGAAAGATAGATAGATAGACAAATAGATAGACAGATATTGACAGATATATAGACAAATAGATAGGATAGATTGATAGACAAATAGATAGGATAGATCGATAGATAGATAGACAGATAGATTGATAGATAGTTACATAAGTAGATAGACAAATAAATAGATAATTAGAGATACATATAGATAGATAGTTAGATAGATATATAAATACATAGATAGATAGAGAGATAGTTAACAAATAGATAGGCAGATACAGAGATAGATCGATAGTAGACAAATAGATAGACAAAGAGGTAGTCAAGTAGACAAATAGTCCGACATATAGATAAATAGCCAAAATGATAAACAGACAAGCAAATAGTTAGACAGATATATAGAATATTAGATAGTTAGATAGATGGATGGACAAATAGATAGACTAAAAGATAGACTTTTGATAGAAAGATTGATAAATAGATTTATAGATAGTTAGTTTGATTTATTGATAACTAGATTGATAGACAGATAGATAGATTTATAAAAAGATTGATAAATAGACAGATAGATCAATAAATAGATAAAAAGATTGATAAAAAGATAGATTCACAAATAGATAGATAGATAGAAAGATAGATAGACAAATAGATAGACATTTAGATAGATAGATCGATGGACAGATAGATAGACAAATAGATTGATAGATAGATAGATAGATAGATTGATTGATAGACAAATTTATAAAAGGATTGATAGATAGATTAATAGCTAGATAGATAGATAAACATATAGATAAACAAATAGATAGATTGATAGATCGACAAATGATAGACAGATAGATATACAGATAGATAGAGAGATAGAATATAGATATATAAACCAATAGATAGATAGGTAGATTGATAGATAAATCGATCGATAGATAGATAGATTATAGATAAATAGAGAGATAACTAGATAGATATACCAGAAATATAGATAGATTATTAGACAAATAGATAAACTAATAGAAAGAGATATAAATGATATTTTGATAGATCGATATATAGACGAATAGATTTACAGATAGATAAATAGACAGGCAGATAGATTGTCATATAGATTGGTAGATAGATAGACAAAAAGATAGAAACAAAGAAAGAAAATATATATTTAGACAAATATATATATAGTTAGACAAATAGATAGATTGATAACCAGATAGATAGATAACCAGATAGATAGATACATAGATAGAAACATAAATAGAAACAAATATAGATAGATTGATAGATAAATTTATATACAAATTGATAGATAAGTTGATAGACAGATTAATAGATAATGAGATAGGTAGATAGATAAATAGATAATTGGACGGATTGATACAGATATAGATAGACAGATAGATAGATAAACAGATATATAGATAGATAAATAGACTAATTGATAGATAGATAGATTGAACAATTGAAAGAAAAATAGTTATATAGATAGATATACAGATAAATAGACAGATAGTTAAAACATATTGAACTACAGATAGATAGACACATATATAAACAAAAAGATAGATAGATAGATAGATAAGCATATAGATAGAAAATTATAAAGAAAAATCGATAAATAGATTAAAAGATAGATAAATAGTCAAATAGATAGATAGATAGATAAATAGAAAGAAAGACACACACACACACACACACACACACACATATATATATATATATATATTGAAAGATAGATAGACAAATAGATGCATAGATAGTTTCACAAATAGTTAGATAGATATATAGAAAGATAGACATATATATAGACACATAGATAGGTAGATAGATCAATATATTGTTAGATATACAGATAGACAAGATAAATAAATAGAAAAGTATTTTATAGTTTTATATAGATAGATTATAGCTAATGATAGATAGATAGATAGATAACATATTAGATTGATATGTAATTAGTTAGAACGAAAATAGAAATAATTATAGCTATAAGCTAATAGCTAGATAGATATATAGATAAACGGTATATGATCACCCTAAAGAGAAACAAATGATGATTGATAGATCTTCCAACAGATGAGACAATTAGTAGATCTATAGTCAGGCAGAATGAGAGTTAGGCCCTACATCTAGGATAGCTAAACATATGATATATTAACACTAGACATGATAGACAGAAAGATAGATAGATAGATATATAGCCACATACATAGACACATAGATAGACAGATAGATTGATAGATATATAGATAGACAAA
>JAREIK010001781.1:0-52980 GCA_029783825.1 Sapria himalayana
TAGTTTATTTTTATAGAAATATAAATTAAAAAATAAATTATTTGTGAGACATATATAATTTAAATAATTTATTTTTCATCCAAAAATATATAGGCTTATAAATGGATACAAAAATTTAAAAATTTAAAATTAATATTTAGTAAAATATTTCACTTTGATTTTGAGTCATTTTAGGTTTTGCAAATATATTTTAAACAATATTTATCTTATTAGTAATTGGTTATTACTTTTTTATGATCATTATTATAATAAATATCAATAAAATAGTTTATTTTGAATTTATATTATTTATAATTATGATGATAATTATAACTTCATATTGTATTCACTTTTAAAAAAAAATTAAAAATTATTATATTTTCAATGGTTATAACCATCAAAAATTAGAAAAAATAACAAAATTTTTTTTTTGTTATTTTATTTTTTATAAAAAACCTATAAATCACTAAATGACTAACTACTAAAATGACTAAACTCCTAAACTCTGAATCCCATAAATACTTAAAACATTAAATTAGTATAGTCTAAATAATAAATCATAAATCTCAGTTTTATTAGTATTCATTATAATTTTAAATATTCATTTTAATTATTTATCAGTTTATTTTTATAGAAATATTAATTACAAAATAAATTATTAGTGCGACATATTTAATTTAAATAATTTATTTTTCATCAAATAAAATGCTCATAAAAGAGGCAAAATTTTAAAAATAAGAAATTATTATTTTATAATATATCTTATTTTAATTTTGAATCTTTTTAGATTATACAATTATATTTTAATTTATATCTTTCTTATAAATACAAGTTTATTAATTTATTTATTGATCATTATTATAATATCTATCAATAAAATTATTTATATTGAGTTTACATTATATATAATTATTAAGATTATTATAACTAAATATTATATTCACATTTAAAAAAAATTAAAAATTATTTTATTTTCAAAGGTTATAACCTTCAAAAATTAAGAAAAACAAAAAATTAATTTTTTTTTCATTTTAAAAAAAAAACTATAAATCACTAATTGTCTAAACAATTAAATAACGAAATTGCTAAACCACAAAACACCTAAATACTTAAACCATTAAACTGGTATATCCTTAATAAAAAAATAATAAATCTCAATTTTATTTGTATTCATTATAATTTTAAATATTCATTTTAATTATTTAGTAGTTTATTATTATAGAATTATAAATTACAAAATAAATTATGAGTAAGTCAAATATAATTTAAATAATTTATTTTTAATAACAAAAATATAAACTTATAAAAAAAGCAAAACATTAAAAAAATTATTATTTAGTAATATATTGTACTTTGTTTTAATAAATTTAGATTTTGCAAATACTTTTTAAATAATAACTATTTCATTAATAATAGTTTATTAATTTATTTTTTGATCATAATTATAATATCTAGCAATATAATTATTTATATTGAATTTAAATGAATTATAATTATGAAGATTATTATAAATAAATATTATATTTACATTTGAAAAAAATTTAAAAATTATTATATTTTCAAAGGATATAATCTTCAAAAATTAAAAAAAATAATAAAAATAAATTTTTTGCTATATCATTGTTTAAATAAAACTTATAAACCACTAAATTCTAAACACTTAAACATCTAAACTTCTAAACACAAAAGCCCCTACATACTTAAACCTTTAAACTCGTAAACCTTAAATATAATTTAAATAATTTATTAAAATATTAATTACAAAATAAATTATGAGTGATACAAATATAATTTAAATAATTTATTTTTCATCAAAAAATATAATTGCTTATAAAAATAAGCAAAAACTAAAAAACAAAAATTTTTATTTAGTAATAAATTTTACTTGGATTTTGAATAAATTTAGGTTTTGCAATTATAATTTAATTTATATCCATCATAATAATAATAACATATTAATTTATTTTTTGATAATTGATATCATATCTATCATTAAAATTGTTTATATTTAGTTTATATTATATATAATTTTAAATGATTATTATTACTAAATAAAGTATTCGCATTTTTAAAAAATTTTAATTTTATTATATTGTCAAAGGTTATAACCTTTGAAAATGTCAAAAAATTTCAAAAATAATTTTTTTGTTATTTCATTGTTTAAACAAAACCAATAAACCACTAAATGCCTAAAAGCATAAATCGCTAAAGTCCTAAACGACAAAACATCTAAATACTTAAAATATTAAACTGGTATACATAAATAATAATTTATAAATCTCATTTTAATTATTATTCAATATAATTTTATATTTCATTTTAATTATGTATCAATTTATTTTTATTGAAATATTAATTACAAAATAAATTATTAGTGAGATAGATATAATTTAAATTAAACTGGTATACCCTATATAATAAAGAATATATCTCATTTTTTTTTCAATATAATTTTAAATATTCAATTTAATTATTTATTTGTTTATTTTTATATAAATATTAATTAAAAAATAAATTGAGTTAGACAAATATAATTTATATAAATTATTTTTTAATCAAAAAAATATATAAAAACTTATTTAAAAAAAATTAAAAATAAAACATAAAAATATAGTAATATAGTTTTCTTTGCTTCTGAATCATTATAGGTTTTGTAATTATATTTTAATTGATATCTATCTTATTAACAATATTTTTTATTAATTTATTTTTTGATCATTATTAGAATATTGATCAATAATATTGTTTATATTGAATTTATATGATATATAAATATAATGATTATTATAACTAAAAATTGAATTCACATTTAAAAAAAATTTAATAATTATTATATTTTCAAAGGTTATAACCTTTGAAAATATAAAAAAATAATAAAAATAAATATTTTGTTATTTTAATTTTTAATAAAACCTTTAAACTACTAAATGCATACACAGTTAAATCAGTAAACTCCTAAAGTACATAATGCTTAAATAAATAAACCATTAAACCACTATAGACGACTTAATAATTAAGAAATCTAATTTTTATTTCAATTTATTATAATTTTAAATATTTATTTTAATTATTTATTAGTTTATTTATATATAAATTTTTATTACTAAATAAATTGTGAGTGCGAAAAATATAATTTAAATAATTTATTTTTAATAAAAAAAATATATACGCTTATAAAAGAATTAAAAATTTAAAAATAAAAAATTATTATCCAATAATATTTTTACTTTAATTTTGAATCAATTTGGGTTTTGTAAATATTTTTTAATTAATATCTATCTTATTATTAATAGTTTATTAATTTAATTTTTGAAAATTATTATAATATCTATCAATAAAATTGTTTATATTGAATTTATATGATATATAATTATTAAAATTATTATAACTAAATATTGTATTCACATTTCAAAAAATTTTAAATATTATTATATTTTCAAAGGTTATAACCTATGAAAATGACAAAAAATATAAAATTTTTTATAGTTATTTTGTTATTTAAATAAAACCTATAAACCACTAACTGCCCAAAAACATGAATCGCTAAACACCTATACAACAAAACCTTTAAATACTTAAACTATTAAATTGGTATACATTAATAATAAATCATAAATCTCATTTAATTTTTATTCAGTATAATTTTATATTTTTATTTTAATTATTTATCAGTTTATTTTTATAGAAATATTAATTACAAAATAAATTATTAGTGAGACATATATAATTTAAATTAGACAGGTATACCCTAAATAATAAATAATAAATCTCACTTTTTTTCATTATTATTTTAAATCTTCATTTTAATTATGTATTTGTTTATTTTTATATAAATATTAATTAAAAAATAATTTATGTGTTACACAAATATAATTTATGTAAATTATTTTTAATCAAAAAAATATAGATAAACTTTTTTAAAAAAAAATTACAAAACAAAAAATTATTATATAGAATATATTTTGGTTTGCTTATGAATCATTTAATGTTTGGTAATTATATTTTATTTGATATCTATCTTATTAATAATAGATTATTAATTTATTCTTTGATCATTATTAGAATTTTAATCACTAAAATTGTTTATATTGAATTTATATAATATATAAATATAATCATTATTATAACTAAATATTGAATTATTTTTTAAAAAAAGATTTAAAATTATTATATTTTCAAAAGTTATAACCTTTGATAATATCAAAAAATAATAAAAATAAAGTTTTTGTTATTTTATTTTTTAAATAAAACCTATAAATCACTAAATGCATACTCAATTAAATCAGTATACTCCAAAACCCCATAATACCTAAATACACAAACCATTAAACCATTATATAGTACATAATAATTAATAAATCTAATTTTTATTTCTATTTATTATAATTTTAAATATTCATTTAATTATTTATTAGTTTATTTTTATAGAATTATTTATTACAAAATAAATTATGAGTAAGAAAAATATAATTTAAATAATATAATTTTAAGAACAAAAAATATAAACTTATAAAAAGAAGCAATATAATTTATTTTACTTAGATTTTGAATAAATTTAGCTTTTGCAGATATATTTAAAATAAAAGCTATCTTATTTATAATAGTTTATTAATTTATTTTTTGATCATTAATATAATATCTATCAATATAATTGTTTATATTGAATTTATATGATATATAATTATTAATATTATCAAAACTAAATATAGTATTCACATTTAAAAAAAATTTAAAAATTGTTATATATTCAAAGGTTATAATAACTATAAGACATTTAAATTCAATATATATAATTTTATTGTTAGATATTATAAAATTGATAAAATAATAAATTAATAAACTATTCTTAATAAGATTTATAGCAATTAAAATATAATTGCAAAACAATTATAAAATGATTCAAAATCAAAGTAAAATATATTACTAAATAATAATTTTTTGTTTTTAAATTTTTACTTCTTTTTATATGGTTATATTTTTATATGATTAAAAATAAATTATTAAAATTATAATTGTCTCGCTCATTATTTATTTTGTAATTAATATTTCTATAAAAAATAAACTAATAAATAATTACAATGAATATTTAAAATTATGATAAATACGAATTAAAATGAGATTTATGATTTATTATATGTGGTATACCGGTTGTTTGGTTTCATTATTTAGGGGTTTTGTCATTTAGGAGTTTATCAATTTATTTTTTTAAGCATTTAGTGGTTTATAGGTTTTATTTATATAATAAAAATTAAAATTATTTTGTTAGATTTTTTCTAATTTTTAATGGTTATAACCTTTAAAAATAAAATAATTTTTAAAATTTTTTTGAAATGTGAATACTATGTATAATTATATTAATATTACTAATTATATATCATATAAATTCAATATAAACAATTTTAATTATAGATATTATAATAATGATCAAAAATTAAATTAATAAACTATTATTATTAATATAAATATTATTTAAAATATATTTACATAACACAAAATGATTCAAGATCAAATCAAAATATATAAGTAAATAATAATATTTAATTTTTAAATTTATCCTTCTTTTTATAAGCTTATATATTTTTTTGATTAAAAATAAATTATTTAAATAATATTTGTCTAACTCGAAATTTATTTTGTAATTAATTTTTTTAAATAATTAAATTATAAATAATTAAAATGAATATTTAAAATGATAATAAATAGAAATAAAAATGAGATTTATTATTTATTAAGTAGTATATAGATATTAAAATGTTTATGTATTTAGGGGTTTCAGGGCTTAACAGCTTACTAATTTAAATAAGTAAGCATTTAATGGTCTATAGATTTTATTTAAAAAATAATATAACTAAAAATTTATTTTTATTATTTCTGTTCATTTTTTAAGATTATAACTTTTGAAAATATAATAATTTTTAAATTTTTTTCCCAAGAGAATATAATATTTATTTATAATAATCATAATAATTATATATCATATAAATTCAATATAAATAATTTTATTGATAGATGTTCTAATAATTATAAAAAAATAAATTAAAAATCTATTATGAATAAGATTGATATTACTTAAAATATAATATCAAAACCTAAAATGATTCAAAATCAAAGCAAAATATATTACTAAATAATAATTATTTGTTTTAAATTTTCATTGTTTTTATAAGCTTATTTATTTTTTGATGAAAAATAATTTTTATCAATTATATTTTTAACTCATAATTTATTTTATAATTAATACATATATAAAAATAAAAAACTAAACAATCAAAATTATTTTTTAAAATTATAATGAAAACAAATAAAAATGAAAATTTTTGATTTATTATTTAGGGTATACCAATTTAAAAGATTATCTATATAAAGGTATCGGGATTTTGTAGTTTAGTGATTTAAATGCTTAGGCATTTAGTTGTGTATAGGTTTTATTTAAACAATAGAATAACAAAGAAAAAATATTTTATTTATTTTTTAACAATTTCTAGGGTGATAACCTTTGAAAATAAAATAATTTTAAAATTTTTTTCAAAAATGAATACAATATTTAGTTATAATAATCATTATATTTATATATCATATTAATTCAATATAAACATTTTTATTGATAAATATTCTAATAATGATGAAAAAATAACTTTATAATCTATTATTAATAAGATCGATGTCAATTAAAATATAATTAAAAACCTAAAATTATTCAGAAGCAAAGCAAAATATATTACTATATAATAATTTTTTGTTTTGAAATTTTTTTTTCTTTTAAAAAGTTTATCTATAATTTTTTGATGAAAAATAATTTACATAAATTATATTTGTGTAACTCATAAATTAATATGTAATTAATATTTATATTAAAATAAACAAATACATAATTAAAATGAATATTTAAAATTATAATTAAAAAATAATGAGATTTATTATTTATTATTTAGGGTATACCAGTCTAATTTAAATTAGATCTGTCTTACTAATAATTTAATTTGTATTTAATCTTTCTATAAAAATAAACTAAAAATTAATTAAAATAAAAATTTAAAATTATACTAAATAAAAATTAAAATGATATTTATGATTTATTACAAATGTATACTAGTTTAATGGTTTAAGTATTTAAAGGTTTTGTTTTTTAGGAGTTTAGCGATTTTGGTTTTTAGGCATTTAGTGGTTTATATGTTTTATTTAATCAATAGAATAACAAAAAAAAATTTGTAATTTTTTCTCATTTTTATAGGTTATAACCTTTGAAAATATAATAATATTTAAAATTTTTTGAAATGTGAATACAATATTTAGTTATAAATTCCTAAAGACAATATTTATAGATATTATAATAATGATTAAAATTAAATTAATAAACTACTAATAATAAGATAGATATTAATTAAAAAATATTTACAAACCCCAAATTGATTCAAAATTAAAGTAAAATATATTACTGGATAATAATTTTAATATTTAAATTTTTACTTCTTTTATAAGCGTATATATTTTTTTGATTAAAAATAAATTATTTAAATTATATTTGTCGCACTCATAATTTAATTTATAATAAATATTTCTATAAAGATAAACTAATACATAATTAAAATGAATATTTAAAATTATAATAAATAGAAATTAAAATTGGATTTATTAATTATTATGTATTATATAGCAGTTTAATGGTTTATGTATTTAGGTATTATGGGGTTTAAGTGATTACTGATTTAATTGTCTATGCATTTAGTGGTTTATAGATTTTATTTAAAAAATAAAATAACAAAACATTTATTTTTATTATTTTTTGATATTTTCAAAGGTTATAACCATTGAAAATATAATAATTTTTAAATTTTTTTCAAAAGTGAATTAAATATTTAGTTATAATAATCATTATATTTATATATCATATAAATTCAACATAAATAATTTTAGTGATAAATATTCTAATAATGATCAAAAAATAAATTAATAATCTATTATTAATAATATAGATATCAATTAAAATATAATTATAAAACATAAAATGATTCATAAGCAAAGCAAAATATATTACTATATAATAATTTTTTGTTTTAAAATTTTTTTTTATTTTAAAAAGTTAATCTATATTTTTTTGATTAATAATAATTTACATAAATTATATTTGTCTCTCATAATTTATTTTTTAATTAATATTTATATAAAAATAAAAAATTAATAATTAAAATGAATATTTAAAATTATAGAGAAAAAAAATGAGATTTCTTATTTATTATTTAGGGTAAACCGGTTTAATTTAAGTTATTTCTGTCAAACTAAAAATTTATTTTGTAATTAATATTGCTATAAAAATAAACTGATAAATAATTAAAATAAAAATTTAAAATTATACTGAAGAAAAATTAAAATGAGATTTATGATTTATTATTAATGTATACCAGTTTAATGGTTTAAGTATTTTGAAGTTTTGTCATTTAGGAGTTTAGTGATTTATCTTTTTAGGCATTAAGTGATTTATAGGTTTTATTTAAGCAATAAAATAACAAAAAAAATTTGTAATTTTTTATCATTTTCAAATGTTATAATCTTTGAAAATTTAATAATATTTAAAATTTTTTGAAATTTGAATACAATAATTAGATATAATAATTTTAATAATTCTATATCATATAAAATAAATATAAACAATTTTATTGATACATATTATAATAATGATCAAAAATTAAATTAATAAATAATTTATAATAAGATATATATTAATTAAAAAAATATTTACAAAACCCAATTTGATTCTAAATTAAAGTAAAATATATTAGTTGATAATAATTTTTAATTTTTAATAATACTTCTTTTATACTTCTTTTAAAAGTATTTTTTTTTTGATTAAAAATAAATTATTTAAATTATATGTGTCACACTCATAATTTATTTTGTAATAAGAATTTCTATAAAAATAAACTAATAAATAATTAAAATAAATATTTAAAATAAAAATAAATTGAAATATAAATTCAATTTATTAATTATTAAGGAGTATATAGTGGTTTAATGGTTTATGTATTTAACCATTAGGGGGTTTAAGAGTTTACTGATATAACTGTGTATGCATTTAGTGGTTTATAGGTTTTATTTAAAAAATAAAATAACATAAAATTTATTTTTATTATTTTTTCATATTTCCAAAGGTTATAACCTTTGTAAATATAATAATTTTTAAAGTTTTTTCAAAAGTGAATTCAATATTTAGTTATAATAATCATTATATTTATATATCATATAAATTCAATATAAACAATTTTATCGATAAATATTCTAATATTGATCAAAAATAAATTAATAAATAATTATTAATAAGATAGATATCAATTAAAATATAATTACTAAACCAAATATTATTCAGAAAGAGAGAAAAATATATTACTATATAATAAATTTTAGTTTTTAAAGGTTTTTATTCTTTTTATAAGTTTATCTAAATTTTACAATGAAAAATAATTTATATAAATTATATTTATCTAACTCATAATTTATTATGTAATTAATATTTATATAAAAATAAAAAATTAATAATTAAAATGATTATTTAAAATTATAATGAAAAAAAATGAGATTTATTATTTATTATTTTGGGTATACCGGTTTAATTTAAGTTATATCTGTCTCACTAATAATTTATTTTATAGAAATATTATTTATCAATTTATTTTTATAGAAATAACAATTACAAAATAAATTATTAGTGAGACAGATCTAATTTAAATTAGACTGGTATACCCAAAATAATAAAGAATAAATCTCAAAATTATTTTTTAATTATAATTTTAAATATTCATTTTAATTATTTATTTGTTTATTTTTATATAAATATTAATTAAAAAATAAATTATGAGTTAGACAAATATAATTTATATAAATTAATTTTTATGAAAAAAATATGGATAAACTTTTTAAAAGAAAAAAAATTTTCAATATAACAAATTATTATATTGTAATATATTTTGATTTCTTCTAAATCATTTTAGGTTTTTTTATTATATTTTAATTGATATTTATCTTATTAATAATAGATTATTAATTTATTTTTTTATCATATTTAGAATATTTATCAATAATATTGTTTATATTGAATTTATATGATATATATATATATATAATGATTATAATAACTAAATATTGAATTCACATTTGAAAAAATTTAAAAATTATTATATTTTCAAATGTTATAACCTTTTAAAATATCAAAAAATAATAAAAATAAATATTTTGTTATTTTAATTTTTAAATAAACCCTATACAAAACTAAATTCTTACACTTAAAAATCAGTAAACTCCTAAGGCCCGTAATGCCTAAATACATAAACCATTAAACTGCTATATACTACTTAATAATTAAGAAATATAAATTTTATTTTAGTTTATTATTATTTTAAAAATATATTTAAATTATTTATAAGTTAATTTTATGGAAATATTTATTACAAAATAAATTATGAGTGCGACAAATATAAATTAAAGAATTTATTTTTAATAAAAAAAATTTACGCTTATAAAAGAAGTAAAATTTTAAAAATTAAAAATTATTATCCAGTAATATATTTTACTTTAATTTTGAATCAATTTGAGTTTTGTAAATATTTTTTAATTAATATCTCTCTTATTATTAATAGTTTAGTATTTAATTTTTGATCATTTTTCTAATATCTATCAATAAAATAGTTTATATTGAATTTATATGATATAGAATTATTAAAATTATTATAACTAAATATTGTATTCACATTTCAAAAACTATTTAATATTATTATATTTTCAAAGGTTATAACCTATAAAAATGACAAAAAATTAGAAATTTTTTTTTGGTTATTTTATTGTTAAATAAAACCTATAAACCACTAAATGCCTAAAACCATAAATCCCTAACTCCTAAACGAAAAAAATTCTAAATACTTAAACTATTTAACTGGTATAGATTAATAATAAATCATAAATCTCATTTTAATTTTTTTTAAGAGTAATTTAAAATTTTTATTTTAATTATTTATATGTTTATTTTTATGGAAATATTAATTACAATATAAATTATTAGTAAGAAAGATCTATTTTAAATAATTTATTTTTTTTTTAAAAAAAAATATATGTGCTTATAAAAAGATCCAACATTTTAAAAACAAAAATTTATTAATTTGTAATATATTTTATTTTAATTTTGAATCCTTTTAGTTTTTGCAATTATATTTTAATTTATATCATTCTTATTAATAATAGTTTATTAATTTTTTATTGATCATTATTATAATATCTATTAATATAATTATTCATATTGAGTTTACATTAAATATAATTATTAAGAATATTATAACTATATATTATATTAACATTTAAAAAAAATTAAAAATTATTATTTTTTCAAAGGTTATAACCTTTAAAATTTTAAAAAAATCAAAAAATTTAATTTTTTATTTTTTCATTCTTTAAATAAAAATGATAAATCACTAAAGTCCTAAAGACTTAAATGACTAAAGCCCAAAACACCTAAATACTTAAACCATTAAACTAGTATATTTTGAATAATAAATAATAAATCTCAATTTTATTTGAATTCATTATAATTTTAAATTTTCATTTTATTTATTTATTAATTTTTTTTATAGAATTATAAATTAAAAATAAATTATGTGGAAGGAAAATATAATTTAAATAATTGACATTTAATAACAAAAAATAAAAACTTATAAAAAGAAGCAAAACATCAAAAAAATTATTATTTAGTATTATATTTTACTTTGATTTTGAATAAATTTATGTTTTTCAAATATATTTTAAAAAATATCTATCTTATTAATAATAGTTTATTAATTTATTTTTTTAGCATTAATATAATATCTTTTTAATATAATTGTTTATATTGAATTAACATGATATATATTTATTAAGATTATCATAAATAAATATAGTATTCACTTATAAAAAAAATTTAAAATTTGTTATATTTTCAAAGGTTATAACCTTCAAAAATAAGAAAAAATAACAAAAAAGAATTTTTTTATATATCATTGTTTAAATAAAACTTATAAACCATTAAATGCCTAAACAAATAAATCTCTAAACTCCAAAACCCCGAAGCCTCGAAATACCTAAACCTTTAAACACATAAACCTTAAATATAATTTAAATAATTTATAGAAATATTAATTACAAAATAAATTATGAGAGACAAATATAATTTAAATAATATATTTTTCATCAAAAAAATATATAAATTTATAAAATGATGCAAAAATTAAAAAAAAATTATTATTTATTAATAAATATTACTTGGATTTTGAATCATTTTAGGTTTTTTAATTTTATTTTAATTTATATCTATCATATTAATAATAGTTTATTAATTTATTTTTTAATAATTGATATAATATTTATCAATAAAATTGTTTATATTTATTTTATATTATATATAGTTATAATAATTATTATTACTAAATATTGTATTCACATTTTTAAAAAATTTTAAAATTATTATATTTTCAAATGTTATGACATTTGAAAATTTGAAAATATATCAAAAATAAATTTTATGTTATTTCATTATTTAGATAAAAGCTATAAACCATTAAATGCCTAAATACTTAAATGAATAACTTCTAAATCTCGAAAACTCTAAATAGATAAATTTTTTAAACAGGTATATCCTAAATAATAAATAATAAATCTCATTTTTTTCATTATAATGTTAACTATTCATTTTAATTATTTATTTGTTTATTTTTATATAAATATTAATTACAAAATAAATTATAAGTTAGACAAATATAACTTATATAAATTATTTTCCAACAAACAAATATAAATAAACTTATTAAAAGAAGAAAAAAATTAAAAACAACAAATTATTATATAGAAATATATTTTACTTTGTTTCTGAATCATTTTATTTTTTGTAATTATATTTTAATTGATATCTACCTTATTAATAATTATTATAACTATTTTTTGTAATCATTTTATAGTAATATAAATATTTATATTTATCAATAAAAATATTTATATGATATATAGATTTAATAATTATTATAACTAAATATTCTATTCACTTTAAACATGTGAAAAAACATAAAAAATATATATTTTTTTTATTATTTCATTGTTTAAATAAAACCTATAAATCACTAAATGCCTAAACACTTAAATCATTAAACTAAAAAATCAAGATACCTCTATATAGATAATTGTTTAAACGCGTATACACTAAATAATAATTAATATATCTCATTTTTATTTGTTTTCATTATAATTTAAAAAATTCATTTTTATCGTTAAGTTTTTTATTTATATATATATATTAATTATAAAATAAATTATTAGTTAAAAATATACTTTATAAAATTATTTTTCATCACAAAATAGATAGGGTTATAAAAAAAATTAAAATTTAAAAACAAATATTTATATTAAGTAATATATTTTGCTTTGCTTTTGAATCATTTTAGGTTTTGATATTATATTTTAAGTAATATCAATCTTATTCATAATAGATATATTATTTATTTTTTGATAATTATTAGAATATCTATCAATAAAATTGTTTATATTGAATTAATATGATATATAATTATTATGATTATTATAAATAAATATTTATTCACTTTTGAAAAAAATTTAATAATTATAATATTTTCAAAGGTGATAACCTTTCAAAATATCAAAAAATAATAAAAATAATTTATTTTTTATTTTTTTTCTTAAATAAAACCTATACACCACTAAATGGATACAAAGTTAAATCAGTAAACTCCTAAACCCCGTAATTGCATAAATACATAAACCATTAAACTGCTATATACTACTTAATAATTAATAAATCTAATTTTTATTTCTATTTATTATAATTTTAAATATTCATTTTAATTATTTATTAGTTTATTTTTATAGAAATATTTATTACAAAATAAAGTATGAGTGCGATAAATATAATTTAATTAATTTTTTTTTAATAAAACAAAATATACGCTTATAAAAGAAGTAGAAATTTAAAAATTTAAAATTATTATCCAGTAATATATTTTACTTTAATTTTGAATCAATTTTGGTTTTGTAAATATTTTATAATTAATATCTATCTTTTTATTAATAGTTTATTAATTTAATTTTTGATAATTATTATATTATCTATCAATAAAAATGTTTATAATGAATTTATATGATATATAATTATTAAAATTATTAAAACTAAATATTGTATTCACATTTCAAAAAATTGTAAATATTATTATATTTTCAAAGGTTATAACCTATGAAAATGATAACAAATTATAGAAATTTTTTTTGTTATTTTATTTTTTTATATAGAACCTATAAACCACTAAAAGCCTAAAAACATAAATCACTAAACTCCTAACGACAAAACCTCTAAATACTTAAACTATTAAACTGATATACATTAATAATAAATATTAAATCTCATTTTAATTTTCATCAGTATAATTTTAAATTTTTATTTTAATTATTTATCAGTTTATTTTTATAGAAATATTAATTACAAACTAAATTATTAATGAAACGGATCTAATTTAAATTAGACCGGTATCCCTAAATAATAAATAATAAATCTCATTTTTTTCATTATAATTTAAATATTCATTTTAATTATTTATTTGTTTATTTATATATAAATATTAATTACGAAATAAATTATGAGTTAGACAAATATAATTTATATAAATTATTTTTCATTAAAATAATATAGATAACTTATTAAAAAAAATTCAAAAACTAAAAATTATTATATAGTAATATATTTTTCTTTGCTTATGAATCATTTTAAGTTTTGTAATTATATTTTAATTAATATCTATCTTATTATTAATGGATTATTAATTTATTTTTTGATAATTATTAGAATATTTATCAATAAAATTATTTATATTGAATTTATATAATATATAAATATAATGATTAGTATAACTAAAAATTTATTATATTTTGTTATTTTATTTTTTAAATAAAACCTATAAACCACTCAATGCTAGGGGTGCTCATGGGACCGGACGGGATGTGGATTAAAATCTCCAGTCCCTTCGCACAGTTCAAATATTTTTTTTTGAAGATCTAGACCCATCCCATAGGTTGAAAATATTGGGACGGGGCAAGACGGAGATCGTGGATTTTGGGCTGGATAAAATGGTTCAGGGACGGAACGGAGTTCGAACATTTTTTTCAATTTATTTTCTTCAAACCGGCCAAGTTAGTTCATGTAGAAATCTTTTGTTGTACCATTTATCATTCCTTAGTTATGTATCTTTCAAACTCAAATTGGGCCAATTTTGTTTTGTCAATTAGGCTGAATACAGCAAACGAGATCGATTACCTTGTCAAAAGCTTTGATGTGCAGAAAAGGATAGAAATGTTAAATAGAACGGGACCGAGTTGTGTGCTTAATTTGGTTCTTTGTTTTTTCACAAGTTGGCTTTGTTCAGCCGAGTGAAATTAACCATAATGCCAATACTACATTTTTTAAACAAATACTTAAAATATTAAGGAATACCTAAATATGACCATAAACATTGGTATCATCAATTACTACTTAGGTAATTGCTAAAAATAGGCAGCTTAATATAACAAAAAAAATACAACTAATAACAACCATGATAATAATCATTTCAAATGTCCGTCATGGAACAGCAACGAAAATTCAAACCCAATTAATTATCTCTTCTACAACTCCTCCCTTTCCTTCCTCCACTTTAGAAGGACAACCAAAGATGAAAATGTGTTAATCATGTTGACATAAATTTCTAAGATGAAAGAGTAATAAAAAAACAAAATATTACCTTGTAAATTTAATACACCCATTCCAAATTTAGTTGGCCAACTATAGTTGGAAGAATATTTGGATCTTGTGACCACTCTGAAAATTGTAATTGAACCATATTTTATTAAATTGAATTAATAAAATAAGTAAAAGTGAAATTAAAATTTACAAGATTTGTATACTAACCTGATCCATTATCATCAAGGTCTTGAACTAATTATTCAATTTCAATAGGTTTGTTTGAGCTTCTCAACCAATCTTGTAGACATATGAGAACTTCAGCTGTAATAGGTGTTAATGAAATCCTAAATTTTTCTTAAGTTCTCGCCCCACTGTGCTAAATGTAGATTTGTAGGCCATAGTAGATGCTTGGATAGCTAATACATCCCTTCCTACATTTGCCAAAGAAGGACACCTAACCTCATTTACCTTCCACTAGTTTAGAAGATCAAAATCAATTCTATTTTTTTCAAGTTTGTCCTCCAAGTACCTATCCAACTTTTCCAAAGCTACAACTTCTTGTTCTTTCTCTAATTCAACAAAAAATTCATGAACATCAGTATCACTACCATCAAAGAAATCATCATTTTTCTTCAACACAGAAGAAGAGAAATCATCTTCTTTTGATTCATCTTCATTTAAATTTTATAATCAACTATCATCTCATTTAAAGCATTTATAACATTTTAAGCAAATTTTTAGACAATTCCTCACCATAAGGCTAAGTGTACTTAGCATTGAGATATTTGAGCGTATATCTAGGATCCAACACTAATACAACAAAAAGCATAATATTTGTTGACTGAAGAGAACCCAATATTTGTTGAATTTATGCCTCATTTTCATACCCATTTCAGACACCATTGTATCTCTACTATTTTCACAAAGCTCAATTTTTTTTTAAAATATGAATTATCTCATGAAAATAAACACTAGAGTTAGAATATTATGATCTAGAAAATTTACCAGTTACCTCATAAAAAGTTTTCAAGAAACGAGCCAAAATTTTGGTGTTTGTTCAGTCTCTCTCAGTTGGAACGTTTGAACCAAACTCCTTCAAAAACCTTTTTTCTTTGTCCTCCAACTTATTATATTCTTTTTGATATTTTATATCAGTTTGTAGCATCAAATAAGTTGAATTCCATCTTGTAGGAAAATCTAATTGCAATGAAGATCCATATGACAAGTTTGCTTCTTCAACACATAACTTAAACATATCTAATCTTTTAGGACTGCTCCTCACATATTTCACCACACCTCTAATTTTTTGAATAGCGCCCTCAACTACTGCAATGTCATCTCTAGACAATTATGTTTAGGATATGAGCACAACATCTCATATGAAAATGCTCGCCTCTCAAAGGTAAAACACTTTTCTTCACAAGCCTTTTTTTCAATTGTTCAACTGCAACATCATTATTTGATGCATTGTCAATAGTAATGAACATCAACTTTCTCAAACCCCATTCATTCATGCAAAACTTAATAGCATTTCTAATATTAACTCGAGAATGACTTTTAATTACACAAAAGTTCAAAATCCTTTTATGCATATTCCATTGAGAATCAATGAAATGAATAGTCAAACATATATAAGACAAATTTTGAATGCTACTCCAAGTGTCGGTAGTCAATGAAACTCTACAACAATGAGATGATATGCTCACAAATAATTTCTTCTTTTCCTTCACAAACAAAAAAACAATCCCTCAACACAGAGTGCCTAGATGGATTTTTAAATTGAGGCACACTAACTTCATAAAACTTATTAAACTCATCCCTCTCAACAAAACAAAAAGGCAATTCATCTTTTATTATCATTTTGACCAAAGCCTCCCTAACTAGTTGTTGATCAAATTGCCAACAAGTTAATTTGTTATCCTCTGAACTAGTACCTTTAGTGAAACTCAACAAAGATTGTGACTTGTCTTTACCTTTGTGAGCTTGTATTAATTCTTTTTTGGGTGGAAACTTATTACAAGTCTTTCTAAAGTATTTCCATAAACCTGAAGTACCTTGATCACTTTTGCCAAGTATTTATTCCTACACCATATACAAGCTGCCCTACCAGTTTCATTTCCCTCTGAATCAACTAATATCTTATAAGTTTTCCCAAACAGCAGACTTATACTTTTTATGAGCTTGAAATTCAGATATACCTTGACTTTCTTTTACAATTGGAATTGAAGAACCTGCCGTAACAATAGGAGGGTTCGTGAAAAAATGATGATTGGATTTACCAGTACTTTGATCATTTGATATGTGATCATCTTCAATTTATTATATTTTTCGTTTACCGCTGGATTGTGCCATCTGCATTGCCATTAATTAATATGATATGTTAAGCATTAATAAATATAAATATTTCAAACAATCAAGCTCTACAAAACTGACTGTAACACATTCGGCCCACTCATTCGGCCCAACCACAACACCACAACCAATACTCAACAAAACTACTGAGACACATAATAATAATAATTAATCACTCAATTCTCGCCAGAAATACAAACCAAAAGGCTGGTGGCATCTTAGACACGGTGGAAAATTTATTAAACCACTAAATACTACTTAATAATTAATAAATCTAATTTTTATTGCTATTTATTATATTTTTAAATATTCATTTTAATTATTTATTAGTGTATTTATTTAGAAAAATTTATTAAAAAATAAATTATGAGTGGGAAAATATAATTTAAATAAAATATTATTTATCTAAAAAAATATACACTTATAAAAGAAGCATATATTTAAAAATTAAAAATTATTATCAAGTAATATAAGTTACTTTAATTTTGAATCAATTTGGGTTTTATAAATATTTTTAATTAATATCAATCTTAATATTAACAGTTTATAAATTTAATTTTTGATCATTATTATAATATCTATCAATAAAATTATTTATATTAAATTTATATGATTTAAAATAATTAATATTATTATAACAAAATTTGTATTAAAATTTCAAAAAATTTTAAATATTATTATATTTTTAAATGTTATAACCTATGAAAATGATTAAAAATTATAGAAATTTTGTTTGTCATTTTATTTTTTTAAATAAATCCTATAAACCACTAAAAGCCTAAAAACATAAATCGCTAAACTCCTAAGGACAAAACCTCTAAATACTTAAATCATTAAACTGGTATAAATTAATAATAAATCATAAATCTCATTTTAATTTTTATTCAGTATAATTTTAAATTTTTATTTTAATTATTTATCAATTTATTTTATAGAAATATTAATTATAAAATAAATTATTAGTGAGACAGATCTAATTTAAATTAAACTGGCATCCCTAAATAATAAATAATAAATCTCATTTTTTTTCATTATAATTTTAAATATTCATTTTAATTATTTATTTGTTTATTTATATATAAATATTAACTACAAAATAAATTGAGTTAGACAAATATAATTTATTTAAATTATTTTTCATCAAAAAATTATTGATAAACTTTTTAAAAGAAAAAAAAATTTAAAACCAAAAATTATTATATAGTAATATATTTTGCTTTTCTTCTGAATCATTTTAGGTTTTGTAATTATATTTTAATTGATATCTATCTTTTTAATAATAGATTATTAATTCATTTTTTGATCATTATTAGAATATTTATCAATAAAATTTTTATATTGAATTTATATGATATATAATTATAATGATTATTATAACTAAATATTGTATTCACATTTAAAAAAAATTTTAGAAATTATTATATTTTCAAAGGTTATAAACTTTCAAAATATCAAAAAATAATAAAAATAAACTTTTTATTATTTTATTTTTTTAATAAAACTTATAAACCACTAAATGCATACACAGTTAAATTAGTAAACTCCTAAACCTCATAATGCCTAAATACATAAACCATTAAACTGCTATATACTACTTAATAATTAATAAATCTAATTTTTATTTCAATTTATTATAATTTTTAATATTCATTTTAATTATTTATTAGTTTATTTTTATAGAAATATTTATTACAAATTAAATTATGAGTGTGACATATATATTTTAATTAATTTATTTTTAATCAAAAAAATATATGTTTATAAAAGAATTAAAAATTTAAAAATTAAAAATTATTATCCAGTAATAGTTTTTACTTTAATTTTGAATCAATTTGGGTTTTGTAAATATTTTTTAATTAATATCAATCTTTTTATTAATAGTTTATTAATTTAAATTTGATCATTATTATATTTCTATGAATAAAATTGTTTATATTCAATTTATATGATATATATTTATTAATATTATTATAACTAAATATTGTATTCACATTTCAAAAAAATTTAAATATTATTATTTTTTCAAAGGTTATAACCTATGAAAATTAGAAAAAATTACAAATTTTTTTTTGTTATTTTATTGTTTAAATAAAACCTATAAACCACTAAATGCCTAAAAACATAAATTGCTAAACTCATAAATGACAAAACCTCTAAATACTTAAACCGTTAAACATGTGTACGTTAATAAAAAATCATAAATCTCAATTTAATTTTTATTAAGTATAATTTTAAATTTTATTTTAATTATTTATAAATTTGTTTTTATAGAAATATTAATTACAAAATAAATTATTAGTAAGAAAAATCTAATTTAAATAATTTATTTTTCATCAAAAAAAATATATATCCTTATAAAAAGAGGTAAAATTTTAAAAACAAAAATTTATTATTTAGTAATATATTTTATTTTTATTTTGAATCATTTTAGATTTTGCAATTATATTTTAATTTATAACATTCTTATTAATAATAGTTTATTAATTTTTTATTGATCATTATTATAATATCTATTAATAAAATTATTTATATTGAATTTACATTATATATAATTATTAAGATTATTATTACTGAATATTATATTCAAATTTAAAAAATTAAAAATTAATATATTTTCAAAGGTTATTACCTTCAAAAATTAAAAAAAATCAAAAAATTAATTTTTTTATTTTTTCATTCTTTAAATAAAAACTATAAATCACTTAAGGCCTAAACACTTAAATCACTAAACCCCAAAACACCTAAATACTTAAACCATTAAATTAGTATATCTGGATAATAAATAATAAATCTCTATTTTATTTGTATTCATTATAATTTTAAATATTCATTTTAATTAATATTTTGTAATTATATCCGTCTCACTAATAATTTATTTTGTAATTAATATTTCAATAAAAATAAAAATATAAATAATTAAAATGAATATTTAAAATTATAATGAATACTAATAATAATGAGATTTATTATTTATTATTTAGAGTATACTAATTTAAAGGCATATGTTTTTATGGGCTTCAGGGGTTTAGGAGTTTAGTCATTAATAATTTAGCTATTTTGTGGTTTATAGATTTTATTTAAAAAACTAATAACAAAAGATTTATTTTTTTATTTTTTCTCATTTTCAAATGTTATAACCTTTGAAAACTTAATAATTTTTAAATTTTTTTAAAATATGAAAATATTATTTTGTTATAATAATCTAAATAATTATATATTATTTAAATTCAATATAAATAATTTTTTTATAGATATTATAATGACGATAATAAAATAAATTAATAAACTATTATTAATAAGATAGATATTAAATAAAATTTATTTGCAAAACCTAAAATGATTCAAAATCAAAGTAAAATATATTAATAAGATAGATATTAAATAAAACTATTATTAATAAGATAAAATATACAGGTTTAAAAGATTATATATTTAGGAGTTTTGGGATTTAAGAATTTAGTGATTTAAGTGTTTAGGCATTTAGTAGTTTATAGGTTTTATTTAAAAAATAAATTAACAAAATTTTTTTTTTGTTATTTGTTCTCATTTTTTAAGGATATAACCTTTGAAACTATAACAATTTTAAATTTTTTTTAAATGCGAATACTATATTTAGTTATGATAATCTTAATAATTATATATCATGTAAATTCAATATGAACAATTATATTGATATATATTATAATAATGATCGTACAAAAGATTAATAAACAATTATTAATAAGATAAATATTGTTTAAAATATATTTACAAAACCTAAAATGATTCAAAATCAAAGTGAAATATTTTACTAAATATTAATTTTAAATTTTTAATTTTTGTATCCATTTATAAGCTTATATATTTTTTGATGAAAAATAAATTATTTAAATTATATTTGTCTTACTATTAATTTATTTTTTAATTTATATTTCTATAAAAATAAACTAATAAATAATAAAAATGTATACATAAAATTATAATGAATAATAATAATAATGAGATTTATTATTTATTATTTAGGGTATATCTATTTAATAGTTTAAGTTTAGTGTGGTTTTGGGGTTAATGAGTTTATTTATTTATATGTTTACACATTTAGGTTATATTTATTGATTTATAGGTTTTATTCAATCAATGAAATAACAAAAAATTTATTTTTATGAATTTTCGTGATTTTCAAATGTTATAACCTTTGAAAATATAATAATTTTTTAATAGTTCTAAAATATGAATACAATACTTAGTTATAATAATCTTAATAATTATATTTGATTTAAATTCAATATAAAAAATTTTATTAATATATATTATTTTGATGATCAAAAAATAAATTAATAAACTATTATTATTAAGATATATATTAATTAAAATATATTTGTAGAACCCAAAATAATTAAAAATCAAAGTAAATTATATTACTAAATAAAATTTTAAAATTTTGAAAATTTGTTTATTTTTATAAGCTTATATTTTTTTTCATAAAAAATAATTTATTTAAAAATTATATATCTCACTCATTATTTATTTTGCAATTAATATTTCTATAAAAATAAACTAAAAAATAATTAAAATGAATATTTAAAATTATAAAGAATACAAATAAAAATTAGATTTCTTATTTATTATTTAGTTTATATAGGTTTAATGGTTTAAGTATTTAGGGGGTTTTGGGGTTTAGTAGTCTATAGATTTAAATGTTTAGCCATTTAGTGGTCTATAAGTTTTATTTAAATAATAAAATAATAAAAAAATTATTTTTATTATTTTTTATCATTTTTGAAGGTTATAACCTTTGAAAATATAATAATTTTTAAATTTTTTTCAAATGTAAATATAATATTTAGTTATAATAATCTTAATAATTATAAGACATTTAAATTCAATATAAGTAATTTTATTGTTTGATATTATAAAATTGATCAAATAATAAATTAATAAACTATTATTAATAAGATTGATCGCAATTAAAATATAATTGCAAAACCTATATATAATGATTCAAAATCAAAGTAAAATTTATTACTAAATAATAATTTTTTGTTTTTAATTTTTACTTCTTTATATAAGCTTTTTTTTGATTAAATTAAATTATTAAAATTATATTTGTCTCACTCATTATTTATTTTGTGATTGATATTTCTATAAAAATAAACTAATAAATTATTAAAATGAATATTTAAAATTATAATGAATACAAATTAAAATGAGATTTATGATTTATTATATGTGGTATACTGGTTTAATGGTTAGATTATTTAGGAGTTTTGTCGTTTAGGAGTTTATCAATTTAGGTTTTTAGGTATTTAGTGATTTATATGTTTTATTTATATAATAAAAATAAAAAAAAAATTTTAGATTTTTTCTGATTTCTAAGGTTATAACCTTTAAAAATAAAATAATTTTTAAAATTTTTTGAAATGTGAATACTTTGTACAATTATATTAATCTTACTAATTATATATCATATAAATTCAATATAAATAATTTTAATGATAGATATTATAATAATGATCAAAAATTAAATTAATAAACTATTTTTAAAAATATAAATATTAATTAAAATATATTTACATAACACAAAATGATTCAAAATCAAATCAAAATATATTACTAAATAATAATATTTAATTTTTAAATTTTTTCTTATTTTTATAAGCTTATATTTTTTTTATCAAAAATAAATTATTTAAATAATATTTGTCTCACTCGAAATTTATTTTGTAATTACTTTTTCTAAAAAATTAAACTATAAATATTAAAATGAATATTTAAAATTATAATAAATAGAAATAAAAATGAGATTATTATTTATAAAAGTATTATATAGATGTTAAAATCTTTATGTATTTAGGGGTTTCAGGGTTTATGATCTTACTAATTTAAGTAAGTAAGCATTTAAGGGTCTATAGGTTTTATTTAAAAAATAAAATAACTAAAATTTTTTTTATTATTATTTCTCATTTTTTAAGATTATAACCTTTGAAAATATAATAATTGTTAAATTTTTTAAATAGTGAATACATTATTTATTTATAATAATCATAATAATTATATATCATATAAATTCAATATAAATAATTTTATTGATAGATATTCTAATAATTATCAAAAAATAAATTAAAAATCTATTATGAATAAGATTGATATTACTTAAAATATAATATCAAAACCTAAAATGATTCAAAAGAGAAGTAAAATATATTACTAAATAATAATCATTTATTTTTAAATTTTTATTTTTTTTATAAGCTTATCAATTTTTTGATGAAAAATAATTTTTATAAATTATATTTTTAACTAATAATTTATTTTATAATTAATACATATATAAAAATAAAAAACTAAATAATCCAAATGAATTTTTAAAATTATAATGAAAACAAATAAAAAAGAAATTTATTAATTATTATTTAGGGTATACCGATTTAAAGGATTATCTATATACATGTATCAGAATTTTGTAGTTTAGTGATTTAAATGCTTAGGCATTTAGTGGTGTATTGATTTTATTTAAATAATAGAATAACAAAAAAATATATATTTTTTTATTTTTTCACATTTTCAAAGGTTATAACATTTGAAAATATAATAATTTTAAATTTTTTTTCAAAAGTGAATACAATATTTAGTTATAATAATCATTATATTTATATATCATATAAATTAAATATAAACATTTTTATTGATAAATATTCTAATAATGATTAAAAAATAACTTAATAATCTATTATTAATAAGATAGATATCAATTAAAATATAATTACAAAACCTAAAATGATTCAGAAGCAAAGCAAAATATATTACTATATGATAATTTTTTGTTTTGAATTTTTTTTTCTTTTAAAAAGTTTTTCTATAACTTTTTGATAAAAATAATTTAAATAAATTATATCATCTGTAACTCAAAAATTATTTTGTAATTAATATTTATATAAAAATAAACAAATAAATAATTAAAATGAATATTTAAAATTATAATTAAAAATAATGAGATTTATTATTTATTATTTAGGGTATACCGGTCTAATTTAAATTAGATCTGTCTCACTAATAATATATTTTGTAATTCATATTTCTATAAAAATAAACTTGAAAATTATTTAAAATAAAAATTTAAAATTATACTGAATAAAACTTAAAATGATATTAATAATTTATTATTAATGTATACTAGTTTAATGGTTTAAGTATTTAGAGGTTATATCTTTTTAGGAGTTTAGCGATTTAGGTTTTTAAGCATTTTGTGGTTTATTGGTTTAATAAATAAAATAAGAAAAAAAAATTGGTAATTTTTTCTCATTTTCATAGGTTATAACCTTTAAAAATATTATAATATTTAAAATATTTCTGAAATGCAAATACAATATTTAGTTATAATAATATTAATAATTATATATCATATAAATTCAATATAAACAATTTTATTGATAGATAATATAATAATGATCAAAATTTAAATTAATAAACTAATAATAAAAAGAGTGATATTAATTAAAAAATATTTAGAAAACCCAAATTGATTCAAAACTAAAGTAAAATATATTACTGGATAATAATTTTTAATTTTTAAATTTTTACTTCTTTTATAAGCGTTTATATTTTTTTTGATTAAAAATAAATTATTTCAATTATATTTTTCGCACTCATAATTTATTTTATAATAAATATTTCTATAAAAATAAACTAATAAATAATTAAAATGAATATATAAACTATATTAAATAGAAATTAAAATTAGATTTATTAATTATTATGTATTATAGAGCAGTTTAATGGTTTATGTATTTAGGTATTACGGGGTTTTGGTGTTTACTGATTTAATTGTGTATTCATTTAGTTGTTTATAGGTTTTATTTAAAAAATAAAATAACAAAACATTTATTTTTATTATTTTTTGATATTTTCAAAGGTTATAACCTTTGAAAATATAATAATTTTTAAATTTTTTAAAAAGTGAATTCAATATTTAGTTATAATAATCATTATATTTATATATCATATTTCAACAAAAACAATTTTAGTGATAAATATTCTAATAATGATCAAAAAATAAATTAATAATCTATTATTAATAAGAAAGATATCAATTAAAATATAATTACAAAACATAAAATGATTCATAAGCAAAGCAAAATATATTACTATATAATAATTTTTTGTTTTGAATTCTTTTTTATTTTAAAATGTTTATCTGTATTTTTTTGATTAAAAATAATTTACATAAATTATATTTGTCTAACTCATAATTTATTTTTTAATTAATATTTATATAAAAATAAAAACATAATAATTAAAATGAATATTAAAAATTATAATGAAAAAAAATGAGATTTATTATTTATTATTTATTATTTAGGGCATACTGATTTAATTAAAGTTATATCTGTCTCACTAATAATTTTATTAGTAATTAATATTTCTAATAAAATAAACTGATAAATAATTAAAATAAAAATTTAAAATTATACTGAATAAAAATTTAAATGAGATATATGATTTATTATTAATGTATACCATTTTAATGGTTTAAGTATTTAGATGTTTTGTCATTTGAAAATTTAGTGATTTATGTTTGTAGGCATTTAGTGGTTTATACGTTTTATTTAAACAATAAAATAATAAAAAAAATTTATAATTTTTTCTCATTTACATGAGTTATAACATTTGAAAATATAATAATATTTAAAATTTATTTAAATTTAAATATAATATTTACTTATAATAATATTAATAATTATATATCATATAAATACAAATAACAATTTTATTGATAGATATTATAATAATGATCAAAAATTAAATTAATAAACTATTAATAAAAAGATAGAAATTAATTAAAAAATATTTACAAAATCTAAATTGATTCAAAATTAAAGTAAAATATATTACTGGATAATAATTTTAAATTTTTACTTCTTTTATATGCGTATATATATTAGTTTCATTAAAAATAAATTATTTAAATTATATTTGTCCCACTAAAAATTTATTTTGTAATAAATATTTCTAAAAAAATAAACTAATAAATAATTAATATGAATATTTAAAATAATAATAAATTGAAATAAAAATTCAATTTATTAATTATTACGTAGTATATAGCGATTTAATGGTTACAGTATTTAGGCATTACGGGGTCTAGGAGTTTACTTATTTAACTGTGTATGCATTTAGTAGTTTATAGATTTTATTTAAAAATAAAAAAACAAAAAATTATTTTTATTATTTTGTGATATTTCCAAAGGTTATTACCTTAAAAAATATAATAATTTTTAAATTTTTTTCAAAAGTGAATTCAATATTTAGTTATAATAATCATTATATTTATATATCATATAAATTCAATATAAACTATTTTATTGATAAATATTCTAATAATGATCAAAAAAATAAATTAATAATCTATTATTAATAAGATAGATATCAATTATAATATAATTACAAAACCTAAAATGATTCAGAAGAAAAGCAAAATATATTACTATATAATAATTTTTTGGTTTGAAATTTTTTATTCTTTTAAAAAGTTACCTATATTATTTTAATGAAAAATAATTTATATAAATTATATTTGTGTAACTCATAATTTATATTATAATTAATATTTATACAAAAATAAACAAATAAATAATTAAATTTGAATATTTAAAATTAAAATGAAAAAAAAATGAGATTTATTCATTATTATTTAGGATATACAGGTATAATTTAAATTAGATCTGTCTTACTAAGAATTTATTTTTAATTAATATTTCTATAAAAATAAACTGATAAATAATTAAATTAAAAATTAAAATTATACTGAATAATTATAATAATTTATTTTGTTCCTCTCTCAACTCTACAATGATTGCTAAATCTCTAACCAAAATAATAGGAGAATTTACTTTATCTCTATTATGTCTCATCATATTTGATGTTGAATCACTGGGCTATCAAAGGTAATTTGACTCATGTACGCTAACAGACTAAACCAAAGTTGCACCCCTATGTGTTGAAATAGCTAGTTGTTGAGGATGCTATTTATATTGATTATTGTAATTTCTTCTAAAATAGCTCTCATGCACACACTCAATGCAATTTTTTTAAAACATAGTTCACCTCTAAAAAAATAACCACCTTGTAGCCTATTAGAACAAACTAGCCCTAGGGCGGTTTGAGCAGGGCAAGAAGTATGGGCTCTCTTTCAATCAAGAATCAAAAATTTATTTTATTGGCATGTCTAAGCCTTTTTTTAATATCCTCATGGATATCAAAAGTATCATTTCTTTCTTTTTATATTAAATGAGTTATGTATACAAGCTCACAATACCCAAAAAGGTGTAAATGAATCATATTCAAATGTATAAAAGGTTTTAATCATAGCTCAAAATATTATTCTAGCATATTGACACTTGAGGTCACAAATCAAAGGAAAAAGCTATAGTGATATTTACAATCCCAAGAATTTTAGCTATAGAAAGTTATAAAGAGTAATCCTCGAGCAGTAACTATTTCTAGGGTCATGACTTTTGCTCTTGAGGAATGTCCAAAGTTACAATCATTCCTAGTGCAATGACTTTGCAATATAAAGATAAAATGCACAAGCTATGGTCATATCCAATACTGTGACCCAGTATTATAGTGATTAAATATGAATTCATGATCATTCTTAATGCTATAACAATAGGTTAAACAGAGAGACAAGTTATAGCATATTCTCATCGATATGATTTTGTGTTCTAGAGACAAAATATACAATCATGACCATTGCTAATGCTACAATAATCTAAAGCAAGAAAGGGACCGAATCCATAACTCACCCCTTGAGTGATGACTTTGTGTTACATATACAAAAAGATAAATCTGTGACATTTCTAAAAGTTGTGAATTTCAATTTAAATTTACCACTTAGTCATTTGATTATAAAAGTACAAAACATGAGATTAGGATTTAGGGTTTATGGATTAGGGTTATAGTTTATGGTTTAAGGTTTAGGATTTAAAGTTTAGGGTTTATGTTTTTTATGTTTTTTTTGGAAAATACACACTTTATTTATCATTTAGGCACACAACATACAAAAGACTAAAAAGATGACTAATTTAGGCGAGCCCACCAAATCCTATGCACATTAATGATTCTATGCATAAAATACACAAAAAAACATAATGCCTAATAATTCCAAGCGATGAATACAACTAAAATCACCTGGCATTCCCAGGACTTCAGAGTTGGCATTGAGTCATTATGCGCACTGCGTCCTTTCCATTCACATTTGTCAAGCCTTTTGGAAAAACCTGAATGATTCACCATATTAAAACTATGCAAATATAAGATTGTGCATGTGTGTGACATGTAGCATCAAGTGTTTGCCTATGTCGTTGCTATGCTATGGAATACATGTAAAACTAAATACCCATAAATCCACAAGTCCATATCTACGGCACTTTATCGATTCATTCTCACCCTGAATTCCACATTCATTTTGCTCAAATGATCCTCAAAAGAGTATCTCTTGGGTTAGAATGTTTCCTACTCGAGCTCCAAGAAGTGGCTGTATGTTGCAGCGACAAAATATCAAAAAATATGCATGCATCGGTGTGCATGTGTGATGAGGTCCATCTTATAGTCTAATTATCTATGCGTACAACCAAGCTAGAATACAAGTAAAATTATAAAATGCTAAAAAGATCGGTCTTCTGCTCCCGGGAGTGTAGCATCGCCTAATGTGTATTTACAAAATGCATTTGTGGGCCCCACTTAGAGATACTCATGGGTCCAGTTGCTCCCATTGCATGCTTCATAGAGAACAGACAAGATTGTGTGTGTGAGTATGTCATGATCCGTCTCTACAAGTACATGATGCATACAAAGTCCAAAATACAAAAAAGACTACAAACATAAACTACAAGTTTGCAATCTTTCGGATTTTGCTGATTCTCCAATTAATCATGGATTACCCACTACTCCTATTGGGCGACGGTTGGGTGGCCCTCTATGCTACCTGATAGGGCTAGTGGGACCCACTCCTAGCTACTCCTGGGTTTACTCCCGACCACTTTGCTCGGTCTCGTCAGTTGTCTGAATGTTATCATCTGGCTTGCTAGTGGGGCCCTCTACAAGATGGTTGCCCAAGCTTCTGGCTGCTTCCAGGAATTACTGGTCCCTCTAAATGCTACACCAAAATGGACAAGAATATGTGCACGTGTGTACTAGTGGTCCGTCGCTATGTGTGTGTGATGTAGCAGTATCAGGGTTTAGGAGTTTAGTAATTTAAGTATTTAGGTATTTTGTGGTTTATAGGTTTTATTTAAATAATTAAATAACAAAAAATAATAATTTTTATGATTTTTTATCATTTTCAAGGTTATAACCATTGAAAATATTATAATTTTTAATTTTTTTCAAATGTTAATACAATATTTAATTATAATAATCATCAAAATTAAATATCATGTAAATTCAATATAAATAATTTTATTGATCGATATTATAATACTGATCATAAAATAGATTAATAAACTATTATTAATAAGATAGATATTAATTAAAATATATTTGCAAAACTTAAAATGATTCAAAATCAATGTAAAATATATTACTAAATAATAATTATTTATTTTTAAATTTTTGATTCTTTTTATAAACTTATAAATTTTTTGATGAAGATTAATTATTTAAATTATATTTGTCTCATTCATAATTTTATTTTGCAATTAATATTTCTATAAAAATAAACTAATAAATAATTAAAATGAATATTAAAATTATAAAAAATACAAATAAAAATGAGATTTATGATTAATTATTTAGGATATACCAGTTTAATGGTTTAAGTATTTAGGAGTTTAGGAGTTTAGTGATTTAAGTGTTTAGGCATTTAGTAGCTTATATGTTATATTTAAATAATGAAATAACAAAAAAATTAATTTTCAAATTTTTTATCAATTTTGAAGGTTATAATCTTTATAAATATAATAATTTTTGAATTTTTTTCAAATGTGAATACAATATTTATTTATAATAAACTTAATAATTATATATCATGTAAATTAAAAATAATCAATTTATTGATAGATATTTATATATTATTTATAAATACTTAAACCTTTAAAGATTGTTTAAATGTTTAAATGTTTAAGTATTTAAGGGTTTTTGGGTTTTGGGGTTTAGGAGTTTAATGATTTAAGCGTTTAGGTATTTAGTAGTTTATAGGATTTATATAAACAATAAAATAACAAAAATTTATTTTTGTGATTTTATCTCATTTTCAAAGCTGATAACCTTTAAAAATATAATAATTTTTAAATTATTTTCAAATGTAAATATAATATTTAGTTATAATAATCTTTATAATTATATATCATCTAAATTCAATATAAACAATTTTATTGATAAATATTCTAATAATGATCAAAAAATCAATTAATAATCTATTATTAAAAAGATAGATATGAATAAAAATATAATTACAAAACCTCAAATGATTCAGAAGCAAAGCAAAATATATTACTATACAATAATTTTTTGTTTTAATTTTTTTTTATTTTAAAAAGTTTTTCTATAATTTTTTGATGAAAAATAATTTTATAAATTAATTTTGTCTAGCTCAATTTATTTTGTAATTAATATTTATATATAAATAAACAAATACTTAATTAAAATGAATATTTAAAATTATAATGAAAAAAATGAGATTTATTATTTATTATTTAGGGATACTATTTTAATTTAAATTAGATATGTCTCACTAATAATTTATTTTGTAATTAATATTTCTATAAAAATAAACTAATAAATAATTAAAATAAAAATTTAAAATTATGCTGAATAAAATTTAAAATGAGATTTATGATTTATTATTACTGTATACCACTTTAATGGTTTAAGTATTTAGAGGTTTTTTCATTTAGGATTTTAGCGATTTATGTTTTTAGGCTTTTAGTGGTTTATACGTTTTATTTAAAAAAATAAAATATCAAAAAAATTTGCTTTAAATTTTTCTAATTTTCATAGGTTATAACCTTTGATAATATAATAATATTTAAAATTTTTTGAAATGTGAATACAATACTTAGTTATAATAAATTTAATAATTATATATCATATAAATTCAATAAACAATTTTATTGATATATATTATAATAAAGATCAAAATTAAATTTATAAACTATTGATATTAATATAGATATTAATTAAAAAATAATTACAAAACCCAAATTGATTCAAAATTATAGTAAAATATATTTCTGGATAACAATTTTTAATTTTTAAATTTTTACTTCTTTATAAGCAATATATATTTTTTAAATTATATTTGTCGCACTTATAATTTATTTTGTAATAAATATTTCTATAAAAATAAACTAATAAATAATTAAAATAAATATTTAAAATTATAATAAATAGAATTAAAAATTAGATTTATTAATTATTAAGTATTATATAGTTGTTTAATGGTTTATGTATTTTGGAATTACGAGGTTTAGAATTTACTAATTTAACTGTGTATGCATTTAGTGGTTTATAGGTGTTATTTAAAAAAAATATCAAAAAATTTATTTTTTTTTATTTTTTGATATTTTCAAAGGTTATAACCTTTGAAAATATAATAATTTTTAAATTTTTTTCAAAAGTGAATACTATATTTATTTATAATAATCATTATATTTATATATCATATAAATTCAATATAAATATTTTTATTGATAAATATTCTAATAATGATCAAAGAATAAATTAATAATCAATTATTAATAAGATAGATATCATTTTAAATATAATTACAAAACCTAAAATAATTCAGAAACAAAGCAAAATATATTACTATATAATAATTTTTTGTTTTGAATTTTTTTTCTTTTAAAAAGTTTTTTATATTTTTTGATGAAAAATAATTATATAAATTATATTTGTTAACTCAATTTATTCTATAATTAATAATTATATTAAAAAAACGAATAAATAAATAAAATGAATATTTTAAATTATAATGAAAAAAATAATATTGAGATTTATTATTTATTATTTATGGTATACTAGTTTAAAAGGATTATCTATATAGGGTTTTCGAGATTTTGGTGTTATTTACTTAAGTGTTTAGGCATTTAGTACTTTATAGGATTTATTTAAACAATGAAATAACAAAAAAATTATTTTGGATATTTTCTCACATTTTCAAAGGTTATAACCTTTGAAAATTAATAATTTTAATTTTTTTAAAAAATGTGAACACAATATTTAGTAATAAGAATCATTATAATTATATATAATATAAACTAAATATAAACAATTTTATTGATATATATGATTTCAATTATCAAAAAATAAATTAATATGCTATTATTAATATGATAGATATTAATTAAAATATAATTGCAAAACTTAAAATTATTCAAAATCAATGTAAAATTTATTACCAAATAATAATTTTTGTTTTTTAGTTTTTACTTCTTTTTATAAGCTTATATTTTTTTTTAAGAAAAATAAATTATTTAAATTATATTTAAGGTTTACGAGCTTAATGTTTTAAGTATTTAGGGGCTTTTGTGTTTAGGAGTTTATAGATTTAAGTGTTTAGGCATTTAGTGGTCTATAAGTTTTATTTAAACAATGATATAACAAAAAATTTATTTTTATTTTTTTTAGTTTTTTAAGGTTATAACCTTTGAAAATATAAAAATTTCTAAATTTTTTTCAAATGTAAATATAATATTTAGTTATAATAATCTTAATAAATATAAGTCTTTTAAATTCAATATAAATAATCACATTGCTAGATATTATAATAATGATCAATAAATAAATTAATAAACTATTATTAATAAGATAGATATTATTTAAAATATAATTACAAAATCTAAATTTATTCAAAATCAAAGTATATATTACTAAATAATAATTTTTTTTAATATTTTGCTTTTTTATAAGTTTATATTTTTGTTATTAAAAATAAATTTTTTAAATTATATTTGTCTTCTTCATAAATTATTTTGTAATTTATTATTCTTTAAAAATAAACTAATAAATAATTAAAATGAATATTTAAAATTATAATGAATACAAATAAAATTGAGATTTATTATTTATTATTCAGGATATACATGTTTAATGGTTTAAGTATTTAGGTGTTTTCGGGTTTATTCATTTAAGTGTTTATGCCTTAAGTGATTTTATCTAATTTTTGAAGTTTATAACCTTCGAAAATATAATAATTTTTAATTTTTTATAAAATGTGAATATAATATTTAGTTATAATAATCTTGATAATTATATATAAGGTAAAATCAATATAAATAATTTTATTAATTGATATTATAATAATGATCATTAAATAAATTAATAAACTATTATTAATTAGAATGATATAAATTAAAATATAATTGCAAAATCTAAAATTATTCAAAATTAAATTATAATAAATTACTAAATAATAATATTTTGTTTTAAAAAATTTGCCTCATTTTATGATCTTATATTTTTTTTATGAAAAATAAATTATTTATATTATATCTGTCTCATTAATAATTTATTTTGTAATTAATATTTCTATAAAAATAAACTGATAAATAATTAAAATGAATATTTAAAATTATAATCAATATTAATAAAAATGAGATTTATTATTTATTATTTAGAGTATACTAATTTAAAGGCTTATGTATTTATGGGCTTCGGGGTTTAGAAGTTTAGTCAATAAGAATTCACATATTTTTTGGTTTATAGATTTTATTTATAAAATCTAATAACAAAAATTTTTTTTTATTTTTCTTATTTTCAAATGTTATAACCTTTGAAAACTTAATAATTTTTATATTTTTTTAAAATATGAAAATAATATTTTGTTAAAATAATCTAAATAATTATATATTATGTAAATTCAATATAAATAATTTTTTTATAGATATTATGATGACGATAATAAAATAAATTAATAAACTATTATTAATAAGATAGATATTAAATAAAATTTATTTGCAAAACCTAAAATGATTCAAAATCAAAGTAAAATATATTAATAAGATAGATATTAAATAAAACTATTATTAAAAAGATAAAATATACAGGTTTAAAAGATTATATATTTAGGAGTTTTGGGATTTAAGAATTTAGTGATTTAAGTGTTTAGGCATTTAGTAGTTTATAGGTTTTATTTAAAAAATAAATTAACAATAATTTTTTTTTTGTTATTTGTTCTCATTTTTTAAGGATATAACCTTTGAAACTATAACAATTTTTAAATTTTTTTTAAATGCGAATACTATATTTAGTTATGATAATCTTAATAATTATATATCATGTAAATTCAATATGAACAATTATATTGATATATATTATAATAATGATCGTACAAAAGATTAATAAACAATTATTAATAAGATAAATATTGTTTAAAATATATTTACAAAACCTAAAATGATTCAAAATCAAAGTGAAATATTTTACTAAATATTAATTTTAAATTTTTAATTTTTGTATCCATTTATAAGCTTATATATTTTTTGATGAAAATAAATTATTTAAATTATATTTGTCTAACTATTAATTTATTTTTAAATTTATATTTCTATAAAAATAAACTTATAAATAATTAAAATGTATATATAAAATTATATTGAATACTAATAAAAATGAGATTTATGATTTATTATTTAGGGTATACCTATTTAATGGTTTAAGTTTATTGTGGTTTTGGGGTTAATGAGTTTATTGATTTATATGTTTACACATTTAGGTGTTTATAGGTTTTATTTAATTAATGAAATAACAAAAAATTTATTTTAATGAATTTTCGTGATTTTCAAAGGTTATAACCTTTGAAAATATAATAATTTTTTAATAGTTCTAAAATATGAATGCAATACTTAGTTATAATAATCTTAATAATTATATTTGATGTAAATTCAATATAAAAAATTTTATTAATATATATTATTTTGTTGATCAAAAAATAAATTAATAAACTATTATTAATAAAATAGATATTAATTAAAATATATTTGCAGAACCCAAAATAATTCAAAATCAAAGTAAATTATATTACTAAATAAAATTTTAAATTTTTGAAATTTTGTTTATTTTTATAAGCTTATATTTTTTTTTCATAAATAATAATTTATTTATATTATATATGTCTCACTCAATATTTATTTTGTAATTAATATTTCTATAAAAATAAACTACAAAATAATTAAAATGAATATTTAAAATTATAATAAATCAATTTGGGTTTTGTAAATTTTTTTTAATTAATATCTAGATTATTATTAATAGTTTATTAATTTAATTTTTGATCATTATTATAATATTTATCAATATAATTGTTTATATTGAATTTATATGATATATAATTATTAAAATTATTATAAGTAAATATTGTATTCATATTTCAAATAATTTTAATTATTATTATATTTTCAAAGGTTATAACCTATGAAAATGACAAAAAATTATAAATTTTTTTTTGTTATTTTATTGTTTAATAAAACCTATAAACCACTAAATGCCTAAAAACATAAATCGTTAAACTCCTAAACGACAAAACTTCTAAATACTTAAACAATTAATTTGTATACATTAATAATAAATCATAAATCTCATTTTAATTTTTATTAAGTGTAATTTTAAATTTTTATTTTAATTATTTATCAGTTTATTTTTATAGAAATATTAATTACAAAATAAATTATTAGTAAGACAGATCTATTTTAAATTATTTAATTTTTATCAAAAAAAATATATATGCTTATAAAAAGAGGCAAAATTTTATAAACAAAAATTTATTATTTTGTAATATATTTTATTTTGATTTTGAATCAATTTAATTTTTGCAATTATATTTTAATTTATATCATTCTTATTAATAATAGTTTATTAATTTTTTATTGATCATTATTATAATATCTATTAATAAAATTATTTATATTGAGTTTACATTATATTTAATTATTAAGAATGTTATAACTAATTATTATATTAACATTTAAAAAAAATTAAAAATTATTATATTTTCAAAGGTTATAACCTTCAAAAATTAAAAAAAATCAAAAAATTTAATTTTTTATATTTTTATTCTTTAAATAAAAACTATAAATCACTAAAGGCCTAAACACTTAAATCACTAAACCCCAAAACACCTAAATACTTAAACCATTAAACTATTATATCCTGAATAATAAATAATAAATAATAAAAAATAAAAAATAAATAATAAATCTCAATTTTATTTGTATTCATTATAATTTTAAATATATATTTTAATTATTTATTAGATGATTTTATAAAATTATAAATTAAAAATAAATTATGTGGAAGACAAATATAATTTAAATAATTTATGTTTAATACCAAAAAATATAAACTTATAAAAAGAAGCAAAACATCAAAAAAAATTATTATTTACTATTATATTTTACTTTGATTTTGAATAAATTTATGTTTTTCAAATATATTTAAAATAATATCTATCTTATTAATAATAGTTTTTTAATTTATTTTTTGATCATTAATATAATATATTTCAATATAATTGTTTATATTGAATTTACATGATATATAATTATTAAGATTATCATAACTAAATATTGTATTCACATATAAAAAAAATTAAAATTTGTTATAATTTCTAAGGTTATAACCTTCGAAAATGATAAAAAATAACAAAAATAAATTTATTGTTATATCATTGTTTAAATACAACTTATAAACTATTAAATCCCTAAATACATAAATCTTTAAACTCCTAAATCCCGAACCCCTAAATACCTAAACCATTAAACTCATAAACCTTAAAATATAATTTAAATAATTTATAAAAAAGATAATACAAAATAAATTATTACTGACAAATATAATTTAAATAATATATTTTTTTAAAAAAGAATAAGCTTATAAAATGATGCAAAAACATAAAAAAAATTATCATTTAGTAATGAATTTTACTTTGATTTTGAATCTTTTTAGGTTTTTTAATTATATTTTAATTTATATCTATCATATTAATAAATGTTTATTAATTTATTTTTAGATAATTGATATAATTTTATCAATAAAAATGTTTATATTAGTTTATATTATATATAGTTATAATAATAATTATTACTAAATATTGTATTCACATTTTTAAAAAATTTTAAAATTATTATATTTTCAAATATTATGACATTTAAAAATTTGAAAAAATATCAAAAATAAATTTTTTGTTATTTCATTGTTTAAATAAAAGCTATAAACCATTAAATGCCTAAATACTTAAATAAATAACTTTGAAATCTCGAAAACCCTAAATATATAAATTTTTTTAACAGGTATATCCTAAATAATAAATAATAAATAATAAATCTCATTTTTATTTTTTTCATTATAATTTTAAATATTCATTTTAATTATTTATTTGTTTTTTTATATATAAATATTAAATACAAAATAAATTATGAGTTAGAAAAATAGAATTTATATAAATTATTTTTCAACAAAAAAATATGGATAAACTTATTAAAAGAAGAAAAAAATTAAAAACAAAAAATTATTATATAGTAATATATTTTACTTTGTTTCTTCATCATTTTAGCTTTCGTAATTATATTTTTATTAATATCTAACTTATTAATAATAGATTATTAATTTATTTTTTGATCATTATTAGAATATTTATCAATAAAAATATTTATATGATATAAAGATTTAATAATTATTATAACTAAATTTTCTATTTATTTTTAAAATAAATTTAAAATTATTATATTTTCAAAGATTATAACCTTTGAACATGTTAAAAAAGAAAAAAAATATATATATTTTTTTATTATTATTATTTCATTGTTTAAATAAAACCTATAAATCAGTAAATGCCTAAACACTTAAATCACTATACTACAAAATCCTGATACCCCTATTTAGATAATCGTTTAAACGGGTATACCCTAAATAATAATTAATAAATCTCATTTTTATTTGTTTTCATTAAAATTTAACAAATTCATTTTGATTGTTTAGTTTTATATATATATATATATTAATTATAAAATAAATTGAGTTAAAAATTTAATTTATAAAAATTATTTTTCATCACAAAATAGAAAAGCTTATAAAAAGAATAAAAATTTAAATACAAATAATTATTATTAAGTAAATTATTTTGCTTTGCTTTTGAATTATTTTAGGTTTTGATATTATATTTTATGTAATATTAATCTTATTCATAATAGATTTTTAATTTATTTTTTGATAATTAATAGAATATCTATCAAAAAAATTGTTTATATTGAAATTATATGATATATAATTATTATGATTATTATAAATAAATATTTATTCACTTTTGAATAAAATTTAAAAATTATAATATTTTTAAAGGTTATAACCTTTGAAAATATCAAAAAATAATAAAAATAATTTTTTTTATTTTTTTTCTTAAATAAAACCTATAAACCATTAATGCATACACAGTTAAATCAGTAAACTCTTAAACCTCGTAATGCCTAAATACATAAACCATTAAACTGCTATATACTACTTAATAATTAATAAATCTATTTTTTATTTCTTAATATTATAATTTTAAATATTCTTTTTAATTATTTATTAGTTTATTTTTATAGAAATATTTATTACAAAATAAAGTATGAGTGCAACAAATATAATTTAATTAATTTATTTTTAATAAAAAAAATATACGCTTATAAAATAAGTAGAAATTTAAAAATTAAAAATTATTATCCAGTAATATATTTTACTATAATTTTGAATCAATTTGGATTTTGTAAATATTTTTTAATTAATATCTATCTTTTTATTAATAGTTTTTAATTTAATTTTTGATCATTATTATATTATCTATCAATAAAATTGTTTATATTGAATTTATATGATATATAATTATTAATATTATTAAAACTAAATATTGTATTCACATTTCAAAAAAAATGTAAATATTATTATATTTTCAAAGGATATAACCTATGAAAATGATAACAAATTATAGAAATTTTTTTTGTTATTTTATTTTTTTATATAAAACCTATAAACCACTAAAAGCCTAAATACATAAATCACTAAACTCCTAATGACAAAACCTCTAAATACTTAAACTATTTAACTGGTATACATTAATAATAAATCTTCAATCTCATTTTAATTTTTATTCAGTATACTTTAAAATTTTTATGATAATTATTTATCAGTTTATTTTTATAGAAATATTAATTTAAAAATAAATTATTAGTGAGACGTATCTAATCTAAATTAAACCAGTATCCCTAAATAATAAATAATAAATAATAAATCTTTTTTTTTTCATTATAACTTTAAATATTCATTTTAATTATTTATTTGTTTATTTATATATAAATATTAATTAAAAATAAATTATGAGTTAGACAAATATAATTTATATAAATTAATTTTCATTAAAAAAATATAGATAAACTTATTAAAAGAAGAAAAAATTCAAAAACAAAAAATTATTATATAATAATATATTTATCTTTGCTTATGAATCATTTTAAGTTTTGTAATTATATTTTAATTAATATCTTTCTTATTATTAATGGATTATTAATTTATTTTTTGATTATTATTAGAATATTTATCAATAAAATTGTTTATATTGAATTTTATAATATATAAATATAATGATTAGTATAATTAAATATTGTATTCACATTTGAAAGAAATTTAAAAATTATTATATTTTCAAAGGTTTTAACCTTTGAAAATATCAAAAAATAATAAAAATAAATTTTTTGTTATTTTATTTTTTAAATAAAACTTCTAAACCACTCAATGCTAGGGGTGCTCATGGGACGGGACGGAAAGGGGATTACAAATCTCCAATCCATTCCCACAGTTCGGAGATTTTTTTTTGAAGATCCAGACCCGTCCCATAGGTTGAAGATATCGGGATGGGACGGGACGGAGATCGGGCATTTTGGGTAGAATAAAAAGGTTCCGGGACGGAACGAAGTTAAGACATTTTTTTTTATTTTTTTTTTTCAAACCGGTCAAGTTAGTTCATGTCGAAACCTTTTGTTGTACCATTTATCATTCCTTAGTTATATATCTTTCAAACTCAAATTGGGCCAATTTTGTTTTGTCAAATTGGCTGAATACCGCAAATGAGCTCCATTACCTTGTCAAAAGTTTTGATGTGCAGAAAAGGGTAGAAATGTTAAATAGAACATGACCGTGTTGTGTGCTTAATTTGGTTCTTTGTTTTTTCACAAGTTGGCTTTGTTCAGCCGAGTGAAAGTTAACCATAATAGCAATACTACATTTTTTAACAATTACATAAAATATTAATGAATAGCTAAAGAAGACCACAAACATTGGTAGCATCAATTACTACTTAAGTAATTGCTAAAATTAGGTAGCTTAATATAACAAAAAAATACAACTAATAACAACCATGATAATAATCATTTCAAAGGTCCGTCCCTGAAAAGCAACGAAAATCCAAACCCAATTAATTATCTCTTCTACAAATCCTCCCTTTTCTTTCTCCACTGTAGAAGGACAACCAAAGATGAAAACGTATTAATTATGTAGACAAAATTTCTAAGATGAAAGAGTAATAAAAAACAAAATATTACCTTATAAAATTTAATACACCCATTCCAAATTTTGTTGGCCAACTATAGTTAGAAGAATATTTGGATCTTGTGACCCTTCTGAAAATTGTAATTGAACCATATTTTTATTAAATTGAATGAATAAAATAAGTAAAGGTGAAAATAAAATTTACAAGATTTTTATACTAACCTGATTCATTATCATCTAGTCTTGAACTAATTCTTCAATTTCAATAGGTTTGTTTGAGCTTCTCAACCAATCTTGTAGACATATGAGAACTTCAGCTGTAATAGGTGTTAAAGAACTCCTAAATTTATCTAAAGTTCTCCCCCCAGTCCTAAATGTAGATTCGTAGGCCACAGTAGAAGCTTGGATAGCAAATACATCCCTTGCTACATTTGCCAAAGAAGGATACCTAACCTCATTTACCTCCCACCAGTTTAGAAGATAAAAATCAATTCTATTTTTTTCAAGTTTGTCCTCCAAGTACCTATCCAACTCTTCCAAAGCTGCAACTTCTTGTTCTTTATCCAATTCAACAAAAAAAATCATCAACATTAGTATCACTACCATCAAAGAAATCATCATTTTTCTTCAACACAGTAGAAAAGAAATCATCTTCTTTTGATTCATCTTCATTAAAATCTCTATAATCATCTATCATCTCATATAAGGTATTTATAACCTTTTTCACCATATTTTTAGCCAATTCCTCTTCATAATGCTAAGTGTACTTAACCTTGAGATATTTTAGCTTATATCTAGGATCCAACACTACCCTACAAAAAGCATAATATTTGTTGACTGAAGAGAACCCCAATATTTGTTGAATTTATGCCTCATTTTCATACCCATTTCAGAAACCATTGTATCTCTACTATATTCAAAAAGCTCAAATTATTTTCAAAATTCGAATAATCCCAGGAAAATAAACACTAGAGGTAGAATATTATGAACCAGAAAATTTACAAGTTACCTCATAAAAATTTTCAATAAACGAGCCAAAATTTTGGCGTTTGTTCAGTCTCTCTCGGTCGGAACATTCGAACCAAACTCCTTCAAAAACCATTTGTCTTTGTCCTCCATCTTATCAAATTCTTTTTGATATTTTATATCAGTTTGTAGCATCAAATAAGTTGAATTCCATCTTGTAGGAAAATCTAATTGCAATGAAGATCCATATGACAAGTTTGCTTCTTCAACACATAACTTAAACATATCTAATTTTTGAGGATTGCTCCTCACATATTTGACAAACCACTAATTATTTGAATAGCACCCTCAACTACTGCAATGCCATCTATGACAATTAAGTTTAGGATATGAGCACAACATCTCATATGAAAATGCTCGCCTCTCAAAGGTACAACACTTTTCTTCACTAGCCTTTTTTTCAATTGTTCAACTACAACATCATTATTTGATGCATTGTCAAAAGTAATGCACATTAACTTTCTCAAACTCCAATCATTCATGCAAATCTCAATAGCATTTCTAATATTAACTCCAGAATGACTTTTAATTACACAAAAGTGCAAAAACCTTTTATGCATATTCCATTAAAAATTAATTAAATGAACACTCAAACATATATAAGAAAAATTTTGAATGCTAGTCCAAGTGTCGGTAGTCAATGAAACTCTACAACAATGAGATGATATGCTATCAAATAATTTATTCTTTTCCTTCACAAATAAAGAAAAACAATTCCTGAATGTAGAGTGCCTAGATGGAATTTTAAATTGAGGCACATTGACTTCACAAAACTTCTGGAACTTATCCCTCTCAACAAAACAAAAAGGCAATTCATCTTTTATGATCATTTTCACTAAAGCCTCCCTAACTAGTTATTGATCAAATTGCCAACAAGTTAATTTGTTATCCTCTGAACTATTACCTTTAGTGAAATTCAACAAAGATTGTGACTCGTCTTTACATTTGTGAGCTTCTATTAATTCTTTTTTGAGTTGAAATTTCCTACAAGTCTATCTCAATTATTTCCATAAATCCGAAGTACCTTGATCACGTTTTGCCAAATATTCTTTCCTACACCATATACAAGCTGCCCTGCCAGTTTCATTTCTCTCTGAATCAACTAATATTTCATAAGTTTTCCATACAGCAGACTTATACTTTTTATGAGCTTGAGGTTCATATGTACCTTGACTTTCTTTTACAATTGGAATTGAACAACCTGCCGTAACAATAGGAGGGTTCGTGAAAGGATGATGATTAGATTTACAAGTACTTTGAACATTTGAGATATGATCATCTTCAATTTATTGTATTTTTCGTTTACCACTGGATTGTGTCATCTACATTACCATTAATTAATATATTATGTTAAGAATGAATACATATAAATATTTCAAACAAGCAAGCTCTACTAAACTGACTATAACACATTCAGCCCACCCATTCGGCCCAACCACAACACCACAACCAATACTCATCAAAACTAACTGAGACACATAATAATAATAATTAATCACTCAATTCTCATCAGAAAAACAAACCAAAAGGCTGGTGGCATCTGAGACAAGGTGGAGGCAACCAGAAGTGCGATGGACAACAGTTGGAACTAACTTAACACGGCTGGGACGACGTGAGTTGGCCTGTAACTCGTCAGAACAGCAATAGGTGCGTCGGAATTGGATGATAAGTAGCAGAATTGGTGGCGTCTTCATGTTATATATATATATATATATTCCTAGTTATAGTATCGGTTTTTTATGAAGGGACGGTTCTCGGGATGGATATTGCTTAACATCCGGAACCATCCCAAAAAAAAAATACGTGATAGAATGGGATGGGAAAAGTCAAAGTCAACGGATTTTTCTCAGTCCTGATTCTTTCGGGACAATACTTCAGGTCAGGTCGTGAATCTTCGAGTCCCATGAGCAGCCCTACTAAATGCATATAAAGTTATATCAATAAACTCTTAAACCCCGTAATGCCAAATACATAAACCATTAAACCGCTAAATACTACTTAATAATTAATAAATCTAATTTTTATTCTATTTTTTATATTTTTAAATATTCATTTTAATTATTTATTAGTGTATTTATTTAGAAATATGTATTGCAAAATAAATTATGAGTCGGACAAATATAATTTAAATAATATATTATTTATCTAATAAAAATATATGCTTATAAAAGAAGTATAAATTTAAAAATTAAAAATATTATCAAGTAATATAAGTTACTTTAATTTTGAATAAATTTGGGTCTTGTAAATATTTTTTAATTAATATCTATCTTAATATTAATAGTTTATAAATTTAATTTTTGATCATTATTATAATATCTATCAATAAAATTATTTAAATTAAATTTATATGATATATAATTATAATATTATTTTAACAAAATATTGTATTAAAATTTCAAAAAAATTTAAATATTATTATTTTTTCAAATGTTATAACCTATGAAAATGATAAAAAATTATAGAAATTTTTTTTGTTATTTTATTTTTTTAAATAAAACCTATAAACCACTAAAAGCCTGAAAACATAAATCGCTAAACTCCTAACGACAAAACCTCTAAATTCTTAAATCATTAAACTGGTTTACATTAATAATAAATCATAAATCTCATTTTAAATTTTATTCAGTATAATTTTAAATTTTAATTTTAATTATTTTAAAATTTATTTTATAGAAATATAAATTAGAAAATAAATTATTAGTGAGACAAATCTAATTTAAATTAAACCGGTATCCCTAAATAATAAATAATAAATCTCATTTTTTTTCATTATAATTTTAAATATTCATTTTAATTAATTATTTGTTTATTTATATATAAATATTAATTACAAAATAAATTGAGTTAAGACAAATATAATTTATATAAATTATTTTCATCAAAAAATTATTGATAAACTTTTTAAAAGAAAAAAAATTTTCAAAACAAAAAATTATTATATAGTAATATATTTTGGTTTTCTTCTGAATCTTTTTAGGTTTTGTAATTATATTTTAATTGATATCTATCTTATTAATAATAGATTATTAATTTATTTTTTGATCATTATTAGAATAATTATCAATAAAATTATTTATTTTGAATTTATATGATATATAAATATAATGATTATTATAACTAAATATTGTATTCACATTTAAAAAAAATTAAAAATTATTATATTTTCAAAGGTTATAACCATTGAAAATATCAAAAAATAATAAAAATAAATTTTTTATTATTTTATTTTTTTAATAAAACCTATTAACCTCTAAATGCATACACAGTTAAATCAGTAAACTCGTATATCTCGTAATGCCTAAATACATAAAACATTAAACGTAATATACTACTTAATAATTAATAAATCTAATTTTTATTTCTATTTATTATAATTTTAAATATTCATTTTAATTATTTAATAGTTTATTTTTATAGAAATATTTATTACAAATTAAATTATGAGAGCGACATATATATTTTAATTAATTTATTTTTAATAAAAAAATATATGCTTATAAAAGAAGTAAAAATTTAAAAATTAAAAATTATTATCTAGTAATACATTTTACTTTAATTTTGAATCAATTTGGGTTTTGTAAATATTTTTTAATTAATATCAATCTTTTTATTAATAGTTTATTAATTTAAATTTTGATCATTATTATATTATCTATCAATACAATTGTTATATTGAATTTATATGATATATAATTAATAATATTATTATAAATAAATATTATATTCACATTTCAAAAAATTTTAAATATTATTATATTTTCAAAGGTTATAACCTATGAAAATGAGAAAAAATTACAAATTTTTTTGTCATTTTATTGTTTAAATAAAACCTATAAACCACTAAATGTATAAAAACATAAATTGCTAAACTCCTAAACGACAAAACCTCTAAATACTTAAACCATTAAACAAGTGTACATTAATAAAAAATCACAAATCTCAATTTAATTTTTATTCAGTATAATTTTAAATTTTTATTTTAATTATTTATCAGTTTATTTTTATAGAAATATTAATTAGAAAATAAATTATTAGTGAGACAGATCTAATTTAAATAATTTATTTTTCATCAAAAAAAATATATATCAGTATAAAAAGAGGCAAAATTTTAAAAACAAAAATTAATTATTTAGAAATATATTTTATTTTTATTTTGAATCATTTTAGATATTGCAATTTTATTTTATTTTATATCATTTTTATTAATAATAGTTTATTAATTTTTTATTGATCATTATTATAATATCTATTAATAAAATTATTTATATTGAGTTTACATTATATATAATTATTAAGATTATAATTACTAAATATTATATTCACATTTAAAAAAAATTTAAAATTATTATAATTTCAAAGATTATAACCTTCAAAAATTAAAAAAAATCAAAAAAATTAAAATTTTTATTTTTTCATTCTTTAAATAAAAATTATGAATCACTAAAGGCCTAAACACTTAAATCATTAAACCCCAAAACCCCTAAATACTTAAACCATTAAACTAGTATATCGTGAATAATAAATAATAAATTTTTATTTTATTTGTATTCATTATAATTTTAAATATTCATTTTAATTATTTATTAGTTTATTTTTATAAAATTATAAATTAAAAATTAATTATGAGGAGGATAAATATAATTTAAATAATTTACTTTTAATAACAAAAATTATAAACTTATAAAAAGAAGCAAAATATCAAAGAATGTTTTATTTTGTAATATATTTTACTTTGATTTTGAATAAATTTTCGTTTTGCATATATATTTAATATAATATCTATCTTATTTATATTAGTATATTGATTTATTTTTTGATCATTAATATAATATATTTCAATATAATTGTTTATATTGAATTTACATGATATATAATTATTAAGATTATCATAACTAAATATAGTATTCACATATAAAAAAAATTTTAAAATTGTTATATTTTAAAAGTTTATAACCTTCAAAAATAAGAAAAAATAATAAAAATAAATTTTTTGTTATATCATTGTTAATAAAACTTATAAACCATTATATGCCTAAATACATAAATATCTAAACTTCTAAACCCCGAAGCCCCTAAATACTTAAACCTTTAACAAGTAAACCTTAAATATAATTTAAATAATTTATAGAAATATTAATTTTAAAATAAATTTTAAGTGATACAAATATAATTTAAATAATATATTTTTTATCAAAAAAACATATAAGCTTATAAAATGATACAAAACTAAAAAAAATTATTATTTAGTAATAAATTTTACTTTGATTTTGAATCATTTTAGGTTTTTAATTATATTTAAATTTATCTCTATCATATTAAGAATAGTTTATTAATTTATTTTTTGATAATTGATATAATATCTATCAATAATATTATTTATATTTAGTTTATATTATATATAGTTATAATATTTATTATTACTAATTATTGTATTCACATTTTTAAAAAATTTTAAAATTATTATATTTTCAAATGGTATATCCTTTAAAAATTTGAAAAAATATCAAAAATAAATTTTTTATTATTTCATTGTTAGAATAAAACCTATAAACCATTAAATGCCTAAATACTTAAATCAATAACTTCTTAATCTCAAAACCCTAAATAGATAAAATTTTTAAACATGTATATCTTAAATAATAAATAATAAATCTCATTTTTATTTTTTTCATTATACTTTTAAATATACATTTTAATCATTTATTTGTTTATTTTTATATAAATATTAATTACAAAATAAATTATAAGTTACACAAATATAATTTATATAAATTATTTTTCAACAAAAAAATATAGATAAAATTAATAAAAGAAATAAAAATTAAAACCAAAAAAATATTATATAGTAATATATTTTGCTTTGTTTCTGAATCATTTTAGGTTTTGTAATTATATTTTAATTGATATCTAACTTATTAATAATAGATTATTAATTTATTTTTTGATCATTATTAGAATATTTTACAATAAAAATGTTTATATTGAATTTATATGATATATAAATTTAATATTTATTATAACTAAATATTGTATTCACTTTTGAAAAAAGTTTTAAAATTTTTATATTTTCAAAGGTTATAACCTTTGAACATGTAAAAAAAATATTTTTTTTTGTTATTTCATTGTTTAAATAAAATGTATAAATCACTAAATGCCTAAACACTTAAATCACTAAACTACAAAATTTTGATACCTCTATATAGATAATCCTTTAAACCAGTAAACCCGAAATAATTATTAATAAATCTCATATTTTTTTGTTTTCATTATAATTTAAAAAATTCATTTTGATTGTTAAGTTATATATATATATATATTAATTATAAAATAAATTATGAGTTAAAAATATAATTTATAAAAATTATTTTTCATCAAAAAATAGATAAGCTTATTAAAAGAATAAAAATTTAAAAACAAATAATTATTATTAAGTAATATATTTTGCTTTTCATTTGAATCATTTTAGGTTTTGATATTATATTTTAAGTAATATCAATCTTATTCATAATAGATTTATAATTTATTTTTTGATAATTATTAGAATATTTATGAATAAAATTATTTATATTGAATCTATTTGATAAAATTATTATGATTATTATAAATAAATATTGTATTCACTTTCGAAAAAATTTAAAAATTATTATATTTTCAAAGGTTTTAATCTTAAAATATGAGAAAGAATACAAAAAATAAATTTTTTGTTATTTCTTTTTTAAATAAAACCTATAGACCACTAAATGTTTACTTACTTAAAACAGTAGCTCATAAATCCCGAAACCCCTAAATACATAAACCTTATAACAGTTGTATACTACTTAATAAATAATAAATCTCATTTTTATTTCTATTTAATATAATTTTAAATATTCATTTTAATTATTTATATTTTAATTTTTAGAAAAATTAATTACAAAATAAATTTCGAGCGAGACAGATATTATTTAAATAATTTATTTTTAATCATAAAAAAATATAAGCTTATAAAAAGATGAAAAATTTAAAAATTAAATATTATTATTTAGTAATATATTTTTATTTGATTTTGAATCATTTTGTGTAATGTAAATATATTTTAATTAATATTTATATTATTAATAATAGTTTATTAATTTAATTTTTGATCATTATTATAAAATCTATCATTAAAATTATTTATATTGAATTTATATGATATATAATTAATTAGATTAATATAATTATACATGGTATTCACATTTCAAAAGATTTTAAAAATTATTTTATTTTTAAAGGTTATAACCTTTGAAAATCTAAAAAAAATCAAAAAAATAATTTTTTATTTTTTTTTTATTTTTTTGATATAAATAAAACCTATATACCACTAATGCCTAAAAACATAAATTGCTAAACTCCTAAACGATAAAACTTCTAAATAATTGATCCATTAAACCATTATACCATATATAATTGTTGGTTAATTGTGCTTCCATGGTAGTGAGATTGAGATACAGAAACACAGAAACAACATAAACAGGCAATATATATATCACAATTCAGCAACCATCCATGATAGAATCAAAAAACTGAGAAATAAATACCGAAAATAATGTGGTTCGCTAGTCGCTCAGTACGACTAGCTAAATCCACATCGAAAATGCTTATGCATTATAGATTAAAGCAACAGAAATGTCTTATAGTATGTTGCACACAGAATAGTCGGGATAAATCGCATAGAGAGAAGAGAGAGAGATGATGAATAGTTCCACGGGTCTAAAAATAGCCACCAAAAAATAAAATTACAAAACATTTTATATTAAAATTTCTCTCGGTTCAATTAACCTGAGCGGGTCGGATCATGAGAAAGGTCAAGCTCTGCTCCAATTTCGGCTAGTTGTCTGGTCAGCGAGACCTTTGTCATTGTGCTACTGCTGCATTCCCGGTCTCTTAATATTTCCTTTACTGCACTTACAGAAAATATTAAAAAGAAAAAATATTTGGTTATACAAACAGATTATCAAAAAATAAATTACATATACATCAATAATAAATCTTAAATCTCATTTTAATTTGTATTCATTATAATTTTAAATATTTATTAGTTTATTTTTTATATAAATATTAATTACAAAATAAATAATTAGTCAGACAAATATAATATTAATAATTTACTTTTAATAAAAAAAATATAATCTTATAAAAAGAAGTAAAGATTTAAAAACAAAAAATTATTATTTAGTAATAAATTTTACTTTGATTTTGATTCATTTTAGGTTTTGTAATTATATTTTAATTATATCTATCATATTAATAATAGTTTATTAATTTATTTTTTGATAATTGATATCATATCTATCAATAAAATTATTATAATTAGTTTATATTATATATAATTATAATCATTATTCTTACTAAAAATTTTATTCACATTTAAAAAAAATTTAAAATTATTATATTTTCAATTGTTATAAACCTTGTGAAAATGAGAAAAAATAACAAAATAATTTTTTTTGTTATTTCATTGTTTAAATAAATCAATAAACCACTAAAGCCTAAATACTTAAATCAATAACTTCCTAAATCTCGAAAACCCTGCATAGATAATCAATTTAAACCGGTATAACCTAAAAATAAATAATATCTCAATATTATATTTTCATTATAATTTAAAATATTCATCTTAATTATTATTCGTTTATTTTTATATAATTATTACTTACATTAATCAATTGAGTTAGACAAATATAATTTATATACTTATTTTTCATCAAAAAATATAGAAAACTTTTTAAAGAAAAAAATTCAAAACAAAAAATTATGATATGTAATATATTTTGCTTTGTTTCTGAATATTTTAGGTTTTGTAATTATATTTAAAATGCTATCTATCTTATAAACTTGATTATAATTTATCTTGATCATTATTAGAATATTTATCAATAAAAATATTTATATTGAATTTATATGATATATAAATATAATGATTATTATAAATAAATATAGTTTTCACTTTTGAAATAAATTTAAAAATTATTATATTTTCAAAGGTTATAACCTTTGAAAATATCAAAAAATAAAAAAAATAAATTTTTTGATATTTTTTTTAAATAACACCTATAAACCACTAAATTCATATACAGTTAAATTAGTAAATTTCTAAACCTCATAATTCCAAAATACATAAACCATTAAACAACTATATAATACTTAATAATTAAAAAATCTAATTTTTAATTCTATTTATTATAATTTTAAATATTTATTTTAATTTTTTATTAGTTTATTTTTATAGAAATATTTATAACAAAATAAATTATGAGTGCGACAAATAGAATTTAAAAAATATATATTGCTTATAAAAGAAGTGAAAATTTAAAAATTAAAAATTATTATCCAGAAATATATTTTACGATAATTTTGAATCAATTTGGGTTTTGTAATTATTTTTTAATTAATATCTATATTAATATCAATAGTTTATAAATTTAATTTTGATCTTTATTATAATATATATCAATAAAATTGTTTATTGAATTTATATGATATATAATTATTAATATTATTATAACTAAGTATTGTATTCACAATTCAAAAAATTTTTAAGATTATTATATTTTCAAATGTTATAACCTATTAAAATGAGAAAAAATCAAAACATTTTTTTTTGATATTTTATTTTTATTTAATAAAATGAATAAACCACTAAAAGCGAAAAAACCTATAAATACTTAACCCATTAAACTAGTATATAGTAATAATAAATCATAAATCTAATTTTAAATTTTATACAGTATAATTTTACATTTTTATTTTAATTATTTATTAGTTTATTTTTCTAGAAATATTAATTACAAAAGGAATTATTAGTGAGACACATCTAATTTAAATTAAAATAGTATCCCAAAATAATAAATAATAAATCTCAATTTTTTTCATTATAATTTTAAATATTCATTTTAATTATTTATTTTTTTATTTATATATAAATAATAATTACAAAATAAATTGAGCTAGACAAATAATTTATATAAATTATTTTCATCAAAAATATAAATAAACTTTTTAAAAGAAAAAAATTTTAAAAACAAAAAATTATTACATAGTAATATATTTTGCTTTGCTTCTGAATCATTTCAGTTTTTGTAATTATATTTTAATTGATATCTATCATAATAATAATAGATTATTAATTTATTCTTTGATCATTATTAGAATATTTATCAATAAAATTGTTTATATTGAATTTACATGATATATAATTATAAAGATTATTATAACTAAATATTCTATTTACATTTGAAAATAATTTAAAATTATTATATTTTAAAGGATAACATCTTTGAAAATGAGAGAAAATCACAAAAAAAATTTTTGTTATTTTTTGTTTATAAAAAACCTTTAAACTATTAAATGCCTAAATACTTAAATCATTTAAA
>JAREIK010001781.1:56715-103191 GCA_029783825.1 Sapria himalayana
TCGATATTTTTTTTGTAAATTTTATTATATCAATTAACCTATAAACCACTAAATGCCTAAAAAAATATATTGATAAACTCTTAAACGACAAAATCCTAAATAATCAAACCATTAAACCGGTATACCACATATAATAAAACATAATTTCAATTTAATTTGTATTTATTACAATTTGAAATATTCATTTTAATTATTTATTAGTTTATTTTTTATAGAAATATTAATTACAAAATAAATAATGAGCGAGACAACTATAATTTTAATAATTTATTTATAATCAAAAAAAATATAAGCATAAAAAAAGAAGTAAAAATTTAAAATCAAATAATTATTATTTAGTAATATATTTTACTATAATTTTGAATCATTATGTATAGGTTTTGCAATTATATTTTAATTGTGATCAATCTTATTAAGAATAGTTTATTAATTTATTATTTGATCAATTTTATAATATCCAACAATAAAATTACTTATATTGAATTTAAATGTCTTATAATAATTTTGAAATTCTTTTCAAATGTAAATATAATATTTAGTTAAAATAATCTTAATAATTATAAGTCATTTAAATTCAATATAAATAATTACATTGCTATATATTATTATACTCATCAAAAAAATATTAATAAACTATTATTAATAAGATAGATATTATTTAAAATATATTTGCAAAATCTAAATTTATTCAAAATCAAAGTAAAATATATTACTTAATAATAATTTTTTTAATGTTTTTATTTTTTATAACTTTATATTTTTGTTATTATATATAAATTATTTAAATTAATTTGTCTTACATATAATTTATTTTGTAATTTATAATTCTATAATAATAAACTAATAAATAATTAAAATAATTATTTAAAATTATAATGAGTACAAAAAATAAATTGAGATTTATTTTTCAGGATATTCAGGTTTAATGGTTTAAGTGTTTAGGTGTTTTTTGGTTTAGAAGTTTAGTGATTTAAGTATTTAGACCTTTAGTGATTTATAGTTATTATTTAAAGAATTAAAAAGCAAAAAATTTAATTTTTTGAATTTTTTTAATTTTTGAAGATTGTAACCATTGAATATATAATAATTTAAAATTTTTATAAATGTGAATATAATATTTAGTTATAATAATCTTAATTATTATATCTAATATACACTAAATATAAATAATTTTATTAATAGATATTATAATAATGATCAATAAATAAATAAATTAAAAAACTAGTATTAATAAGAATGATATAAATTAAAATATAATTGTAGAATCTAAAAAGATACAAAATCAAAATAAAATATATTACTAAATAATAATTTTTTATTTTAAAAATTTTGCCTCATTTTATAAGCATATATTTTTTTTTGATGAAAAATAAATTATTTAAATTATATCTATCTGACTAATAATATATTTTGTAATTAATATTTCTATAAAAATAAATTGATAAATAATTAAAATGAATATTTAAAATTATAATGAATACTAATAAAAAGAGATTTATTATTTATTATTTAGGGTATACCTATTTAATGGTTTAAGTTTTTTGTGGTTTTAGGGTTAAAGAGTTTATTGATTTATATGTTTCCACATTTAGGTGTTTATAGGTTTTATTTAATCAATGAAATAACAAAAAATTTATTCTTATGAATTTTCGTGATTTTCAAAGGTTATAACCTTTAAAAATATAATTATTTTTTAATCTTTCTAAAATATGAATACAATACTTAGTTATAATAATCTTAATAATTTAATTTGATGTAAATTTAAAATAAAAAATTTTATTAATATAGATTATTAAAATGATCGAAAAATAAATTAATAAACTATTATTAATAATATAGATATTAATCAAAATATATTAGTAGAACCCAAAATAATTCAAAATCAAAGCAAAATATATTACTAAATAATAATTATTTTTTTAAAATTTATATTCTTTTTATAAGCTTATCAATTTTTTTGATGAAAAATAATTTTTATAAATTATATTTTTAACGCATAATTTATGTTATAATAAATACATATATAAAAATAAAAAACTAAACAATCAAAATGAATTTTTTAAATTATAATGAAAACAAATAAAAATGAAATTTATTAATTATTATTTAAGGTATACCCACTTAAAAAATTATATATATAGAGGTTTTGGGATTTTGTAGTTTAGTGATTTAAATGCTCAGGCATTTAGTGGTGTATATGTTTTATTTAAACAATATAATAACAAAGAAAAATATTTTTTTTTTATTTTTTCACATTTTCAAAGTTACAACCTTTGATAATATGATAATTTTAAAATTTTTTTCAAAAGTGAATACAATATTTAGTTATAAGAATCATTATATTTATATATCATATAAATTCAATATAAACATTTTTATTGATCCATATTCTAATAATGATGAAAAGATAACTTAATAATCTATTATTAATAAGATAGATATCAATTAAAATATAATTACAAAACTTTAAATGATTCAGAAGCAACGCAAAATATATTAATATACAATAATTTTTTGTTTTGAATTTTTATTATTTTACAAAGTTTATCTATAATATTTTGATGAAAAATAATATATATAAATTATATTTGTGTAACTCATAGATTATTTGTTAATTAATATTTTTATAAAAATAAACAAATAAATAATAAAAATGAATATTTAAAATTATAATTAAAAAATGAGATTTATTATTTATTATTTATTATTTATTATTTAGGGTATACCGGTCTAATTTAAATTAGATCTGTCTTACTAATAATTTATTTTGTATTTAATATTTCTAAAAAAAAAAACTAAAAATTAATTAAAATAAAAATTTAAAATTATACTGAATAAAAATTAAAATGAAAATTATGATTTATTATTAAAGTATACTAGTTTAATGGATTAAGGATTTAGAGGTTTTGTCATTTAGGAGTTTAGTGATTTAGGGTTCTAGGCATTTAGTGGTTTATAGGTTTTATTTAATCAATAAAATAACAAAAAAAAAATTTTGTAATTTTTTCGCATTTTCATAGGTTATAACCTTTGAAAATATAATAATATCAAAATTTTATGAAATGTGAATACAATATTTAGTTATAATAATATTGGTAATTATATATGATATAAATTCAATATAAATAATTTTATTGATAGATATTATAATAATGATCAAATTTAAATTAATAAACTAATAATAAAAAGATTGAAATTAATTAAAAAATATTTATAAAACCCAAATTGATTCAAAATAAAGTAAAATAAATTACTGGATAATAATTTTTAATTTTTAAATTTTTACTTCTATTATAAGCATATATTTTCTTTGTTTAAAAATAAATTAATTAAAATCTATATGTCGCTCTCATAATTTAATTTGTAATAAATATTTCTATAAAAATAAACTAATAAATAATTAAAATGAATATTTAAATTTATAATAAATAGAAATAAAAATTATATTAATTAATCATAAAGTAGTATATAGCGGTTTAATGGTTTATGTAATTAGGCATTATGAGGTTTAAGAGTTTACTGATTTAACTGTGTATGCATTTAGTGCTTTATAGGTTTTATTAAAAAAATAAAATAATAACAAATTTATTTTTATCTTTTATTGATATTTTTAAAGGTTATAACCTTTGAAAATATAATAATTTTTAAATTTTTCTTAAATGTGAATACAATATTTAGTTATAATAATCATTATATTTATATATCATATAAATTCAATATAAACAATTTTATACATAAATATTCTGATAATGATCAAAAAATGAATTAATAATATATTATTAATAATATAGATATCAATTAAAATATAATTACAAAACATAAATGATACAGAAGAAAAGCAAAATATATTACTATATAATAATTTTTTGTTTTGCATTTTTTTTTCTTTTAAAAAGTTTATCAATAATTTTTTGATGAAAAATAATTTATATAAATTATATTTGTCTAACTCAATTTATTTTGTAATTAATATTTATATATAAATAATCAAATAAATAATTAAAATGAATATTTAAAATTATAATGGAAAAAAATTGAGATTTATTATTTATTATTTATTATTTAGGGATACCGGTTTAATTTTAATTAGATCTGTCTCTCTAATAATTTATTTTGTAATTAATATTTTTATAAAATAAATTGATAAATAATTAATATAAAAATTTAAAATTATACTGAATAAAAATTAAAATGAGATTTATGATTTATTATTATTATATATGACTTTAATGATTTAAGTATTTACAGGTTTTCTCGTTAAGAGTTTAGTGATTTATGTTTTTAGGCTTTTAGTGGTTTATAGGTTTTATTTAAAAAAATAAAATTACATAAAAAATTTCTATAATTTTTTATCATTTTCATAGGTTATAACATTTGAAAATATAATAATATTTAAATTTTTTTGAAATTTTAATACAATATTTTGTTATAATAATATTAATAATTAATATATCATATAAATTCAATATAAAAAATTTTATTGATAGATAATATAATAATGATCAAAATTTAAATTAATATACTATTAATAAAAAGATTTATATTAATTAAAAAATATTTACAAGACTCAAATTGATTGAAAATTAAACTAAATATAGTACTAGATAATAATTTTTAATTTTTAAATTTTTACTTCTTTTATAAGCATATATTTTTTTTTGATTAAAAATAAATTAATTAAAATATATATGTCGCTCTCATAATTTAATTTGTAATAAATATTTCTATAAAAACAAAATAATAAATAATTAAAATGAATATTTAAAATTATAATAAATATAAATAAATATTAAATTTATTAATTATTATGTAGTATATAGCAGTTTAATGGTTTATATATTTAGGCATTATGAGGTTTAAAAGTTTTACTGATTTAACTGTGTATGCATTTTGTTGTTTATAGGTTTTATTAAAAAAATAAAATAATAAAAAAGTTATTTTAATTATTTTTTGATATTTTGAAAGGTTATAACCTTTGAAAATATAATAAATTTTAAATTTTTTTTAAATGTGAATATAATATTTAGTTATAATAATCATTATATTTATATATCATATAAATTCAATATAAAAAATTTTATTGATAAATATTCTAATAATGATCAAAAAATAAATTAATAATCTATTATTAATAAGATTGATATCAATTAAAATATATTTATAAAACCTAAAATGATTCAGAAGAAAAACAAAATATATTACTATATAATAATTTTTTGTTTTGAATTTATTTTTCTTTTAAAAAGTTTATCGATAATTTTGATGAAAATTAATTTATATAAATTATATTTGTCTAACGCAAATTATTTTGTAATTAATATTTATGTATAAATAAACAAATAAAAGATTAAAATGAATATTTAAAATTATAATGAAAAAAAATGAGATTTTATTATTTATTATTTAGGGATGCCTGTTTAATTTAAATTAGATCTGTCTCACAAATAATTTATTTTGTAATTAATATTTCTATAAAATAAATTGATAAATAATTAATATAAAAATTTCAAATTATACTGAATAAAAATTAAAATGAGATTTATGATTTATTATTAATATATACTAGTTTAATGATTTTAGTATTTAGAGGTTTTGTCGTTAGGAGTTTAGTGATTTATGTTTTTAGGCTTATATTGGTTTATAGGTTTTATTTAAAAAAATAAAATAACAAAAAAAATTTATATATTTTTTATCATTTTCATTGGTTATAACATTTGAAAATATAATAATATTTAAAATTTTTTGAAATTTTAGTACAATATTTTGTTTTAATAATATTAATAATTATATATCATATAAATTCAATATAAACAATTTTATTGATAGATAATATAATAATGATCAAAATTTAAATTAATAAACTATTAATAAAAAGATTTAAAATAATTAAAAAATATTTACAAAACCCAAAATGATTCAAAATTAAAGTTAATATAGTACTGGATAATATTTTTTAATTTTTAAATTTTTACTTCTTTTATAAGCATATATTTTTTTTGATTAAAAATAAATTAATTAAAATATATATGTCGCTCTCATAATTTAATTTGTAATAAATATTTCTATAAAAATAAAATAATAAATAATTAAAATGAATATTTAAAATTATAATAAATAGAAATAAATATTTGATTTATTAATTATTAAGTAGTATATAGAGGTTTAATGGTTTATGTATTTATGCATTATGAGGTTTAGGAGTTTACTGATTTAATTGTGTATGCATTTAGTTGTTTATAGGATTTATTAAATAAATAAAATAATAAAAAAGTTATTTTAATTATTTTTTGATATTTTCAAAGGTTATAACCTTTGAAAATATAATAAATTTTAATTTTTTTTAAAATGTGAATACAAGATTTAGTTATAATAATCATTATATTTATATATCATATAAATTCAATATAAAAAATTTTATTGATAAATATTCTAATAATGATAAAAAAATAAATTAATAATCTATTATTAATAAGATAGATATCAATTAAAATATAATTACAAAACCTAAAATGATTCAGAAGAAAATCAAAATATATTACTATATAAAAATTTTTGTTTTGAATTTTTTTTTTCTTTTAAAAAGTTTACCAATAATTTTTATGAAAAATAATTTATATAAATTATATTTGTCTAACTCAATTTATTTTGTAATTAATATTTATGTATAAATAAACAAATAAAAAATTAAAATGAATATTTAAAATTATAATGAAAAAAAATGAGATTTATTATTTATTATTTAGGGATGCCTGTTTAATTTAAATTAGATATGTCTCACAAATTATTTCTTTTGTAATTAATATTTTTATAAAATAAATTGATAAATAATTAATATAAAAATTTCAAATTATACTAGATAAAAATTAAAATGAGAATTATGATTTATTATTAATATATACCAGTTTAATGATTTTAGTATTTAGAGGTTTTTTCGTTAGGAGTTTAGTGATTTATGTTTTTAGGCTTATATTGGTTTATAGGTTTTATTTAAAAAAATAAAATAACAAAAAAAATTTATATAATTTTTTATCATTTTCATAGGTTATAATATTTGAAAATATAATAATATTTAAAATTTTTTGAAATTTTAATACAATATTTTGTTTTAATAATTGTAATAATTATATATCATATAAATTCAATATAAACAATTTTATTAATAGATAATATAATAATGATCAAAATTTAAATTAATAAACTATTAATAAAAAGATTTATAATAATTAAAAAATATTTACAAAATCCAAAATGATTCAAAATTAAAGTTAATATAGTACTGGATAATATTTTTTAATTTTTAAATTTTTACTTCTTTTATAAGCATATATTTTTTTTGATTAAAAATAAATTATTTAAAATATATATGTCGCTCTCATAATTTAATTTGTAATAAATATTTTTTAAAAAATAAAATAATAAATAATTAAAATGAATATTTAAAATTATAATAAATAGAAATAAATATTAGATTTATTAATTATTAAGTAGTATAGAGCGGTTTAATGGTTTATGTATTTATGCATTATGAGGTTTAGGAGTTTACTGATTTAATTGTATATGCATTTTATTGTTTATAGGTTTTATTAATAAAAAAGTTATTTTAATTATTTTTTGAATTTTTCAAAGGTTATAACCTTTGAAAATATAATAAATTTTAAATTTTTTTTAAATGTGAATACAATATTTAGTTATAATAATCATTATATTTATATATCATATAAATTCAATATAAAAAATTTTATTGATAAATATTCTAATAATGATCAAAAAATAAATTAAAAATCTTTTATTAATAAGATAGATATCAATTAAAATATAATTACAAAACCTAAAATGATTCAGAAAAAAATCAAAATATATTACTATATAAAAATTTTTGTTTTGAATTTTTTTTTCTTTTAAAAATTTACCAATAATTTTTATGAAAAATAATTTATATAAATTATATTTGTCTAACTCAATTTATTTTGTAATTAATATTTATGTATAAATAAACAAATAAAAAATTAAAATGAATATTTAAAATTATAATGAAAAAAAATGAGATTTATTATTTATTATTTAGGGATGCCTGTTTAATTTAAATTAGATCTATCTCACAAATAATTTATTTTGTAATTAATATTTCTATAAAATAAATTGATAAATAATTAATATAAAAATTTAAAATTATACTGAATAAAAATTAAAATGAGATTTATGATTTATTATTAATGTATACCAGCTTAATGATTTAAGTATTTAGAGGTTTTTTCAATAGGAGTTTAGTGATTTATGTTTTTAGGCTTTTAGTGGTTTATAGGTTTTATTTAAAAAAATAAAATAACTAAAAAAATTTCTATAATTTTTTATCATCTTCATAGGTTATAAGATTTGAAAATATAATAATATTTAAAATTTTTTTAACTTTTAATATAATAATTTGTTATAATAATATTAATAATTATATATCATATAAATTTAATATAAAAAATTTTATTGATAGATATTATAATAATGATCAAAAATTAAATTTATAAACTATTAATATTAAGATAGATATTATTTAAAAAATATTTACAAAACCCAAATTGATTCAAAATTAAAGTAACTTATATTACTTGATAATAATTTTTAATTTTTAATTTTTAATTTTTAATTTTTAAATTTATATTTCTTTTATAAGTGTATATTTTTATTAGATAAAGAATATATTCTTTAAATTATATTTGTCCCACTGATAATTTATTTTGTAATAAATATTTCATAATAAATACACTAATAAATAATTAAAATGAATATTTAAAAATATAATAAATAGCAATATAAAATAGATTTATTAATTATTAATTAGTATTTAGCGGTTTAATGGTTTATGTATTTAGGCATTACGGGGTTTAGAAGTTTACTGATTTAACTTTATATGCATTTAGTAGGGCTTCTCACGGGACTCGGAGATTTGCGACCCAACCCGAAGTCTTGTCCCGAAAAAATCAGGACTGAGAAAAATCTGTTGACTTTGACTTTCCCCGTTTCATTCTTTCATGTATTTTTTCTTTTGGGACGATTCTAGATCTTAAGCAATATCCATCCCGAGAACCTTCCCGTCCTAAAATACTGATACTAGAACCAGGAATATATATATAACATGAAGATGCCACCAATTCCCGAACTGCCCATCCAATTCTGAAGCACCTATTGCTGTTCCAACGAGTTCCAGGCCACCTCATGCTGTTCCAGCCATGTTCATTTAGGTCCAGCCCTTGTCCGTCGCACTTTTGGTTGCCTCCACCGTGTCTCAGATGCCACCAGCATTTTGGTTTGTTTTTCTGACGAGAATTGAGTGATTAATTATTATTATTATGTGTCTTAGTTAGTTTTGTTGAGTATTGGTTGTAGTGTTGTAGTTGGGCCAAATGGGTGGGCTGAATGTGTTACAGTACATTTTGTAGTGCTTGCTTGTTTGAAATATTTATATGTATTTATACTTAACATAACATAGTAATTAATGACAATGAAGATTTCACAATCTATCGATAAATGAAAAATACAATAAATTAAAGATGATCACATCTCAAATGATCAAAGTACTGGTAAATCCAATCATCATCCTTTCATGAACCCTCCTATTGTTACGGCAGGATCTTCAATTCCAATTGTAAAAGAAAGTCAATGTAAATATGAGCCTCAAGTTCATAAATAGTATAAGTTTGCTGTTTGGGAAACTTATGAGATATTAGTTTATTTAGAGGGAAATGAAACTGGTAGGGCAGCTTGTATATGGTGTAGGTAAGAATATTTGGAAAAAAGTGATCAAGGTACTTCAGGTTTATGGATATACTTGAGAGAGACTTGTAGCAAATTTCAACACAAAAAAGAATTAATAGAAGCTCACAAAGGTAAAGACAAGTCACAATCTTTGTTGAGTTTCACTAAAGGTACTAGTTCAGAGGATAACAAATTAACTTGTTGGTAATTTGATCAACAACTAGTTAGGGAGGCTTTGGTGAAAATGATCATAAAAGATGAATTGCCTTTTTGTTTTGTTGAGAGGGATGAGATTAAAAAGTATTGTGAAGTTAGTGTGCATAAATTTAAAATTCCATCTAGGCACTCTTTACTAGGGAATTGTTTTTCTTTGTTTTGAAGGAAAAGAAGAAATTATTTGATAGCATATCATCTCATTGTTGTAGAGTTTCATTGACTACCGACACTTGGACTAGCATTCAAAATTTGTCTTATATATGTTCGACTGTTCATTTCATTGATTCTCATTAAAATATGCATAAAAGGCTTTTGAACTTTTGTGTAATTAAAAGTCATTCTGGAGTTAATATTAGAAATGCTATTGAGTTTTGCATGAATGAATGGGGTTTGAGAATGTTGATGTGCATTAGGGTTGACAATGCATCAAATAATGATGTTGCAGTTGAACAATTGAAAAAAAGGCTTGTGAAGAAAAGTGTTGTCACTTTGAGAGGCGAGCATTTTCATATTAGATATTGTGCTCATATCCTAGACTTAATTGTCAAAGATGGCATTGCAGTAGTTAAGGGAGCTATTCAAAAAATTAGAGGTGTGGTGAAATCTGTGAGTAGTCCTAAAAGATTAGATATGTTTAAGTTATGTGTTGAAGAAGCAAACTTGACATATGATTCTTCATTGCAATTAGATTGTCCTACAAGATGGAATTCAACTTATTTGATGCTACAAACTGATATAAAATATCAAAATGAATGTGATAAGTTGGAGGACAAAGGTAAAAGGTTTTTGAAGGAGTTTGGTTCAAACAATCCAACTGAGAGAGACAGAACAAACGCCAAAATTTTGGCTGGTTTCTTGAAAATAATTTATGAGCTAACTTGTAAATTTTCTGGCTCATAATATTCTACCTCTAGTGTTTTTTTTCTTGAGATTATTCAAATTTTGAAAAATATTGAGATTTGTGAAAATAGTAGAGACATAATGGTCTCTGAAATGGGTATGAAAATGAGGCATAAATTCAACAAATATTGGGGTTCTCTTCAATCAACAAATATTATGCTTTTTATAGCAGTAGTGTTGGATCCTAGATATAAGCTCAAATTTCTCAAAGTTAAGTACACTTAGCATTATGAAGAGGAATTGGCAAAAAATTTTGTGAAAAAAGTTATAAATGCTTTAAATGAGATGATGGATGATTATAAAGATTTAAATGAAGATGAATCAAAAGAAGATGATTTCTGTTCTACTGTGTTGAAGAAAAATGATGATTTCTTTGATGGTAGTGATACTTATGTTGATGATTTTTTTTATTGAATTGGAGAAAGAACAAAAAGTTGTAGCTTTGGAAGAGTTGGATAGGTACTTGGAGGACAAACTTGAAAAAAATAGATTTGATTTTGATCTTCTAAACAGGTAGAAGGTAAATGAGATTAGGTATCCTTCTTTGGCAAATGTAGCAAGGGATGTCTACAAGATAGGGAGAAATTTAGATAAATTTAGGAGTTCTTTAACACCTATTATAGCTGAAGTTCTCATATGTCTACAAGATTAAGTAAGAAGCTCAAACAAACCTATTGAAATTGACGAATTAGTTCAAGACCATTATGATAATGAATCAGGTTAGTATACAAATCTTGTAAATTTTAATTTCACTTTTACTTATTTTATTCATTCAATTTAATAAAAATATGGTTCAATTACAATTTTCAGAGGGGTCTAAAGATCCAAATATTCTTCCAACTATAGTTGGGAACTAATTTGGAATGGGTGTATTAAATTTTATAAGGTAATATTTTGTTTTTTTATTACTCTTTCATATAAGAAATTTATGTCTACATGATTAACACGTATTCATCTTTGGTTTTCCTTCTACAGTGGAGGAAGAAAAGTGAGAAGTTGTAGAAGAGATAATTAATTGGGTTTGGATTTTCATTTCTATTCCAGGATGGACCTTTGAAATGATTATTATCATGGTTGTTATTAGTTGTATTTTTTTGTTATATTAAGCTGCCTAACTTTAGCAATTACTTAAGTAGTAATTGCTGCTACCAATGTTTGTGGTCATCTTTAGCTATTCCTTAATATTATAAGTAATTGTTTAAAAATGTAGTATTGCTATTATGGTTAAGTTTTACTCGGCTGAACAAAGCCAACTTGTGAAAAAATAAAGAACCAAATTAAGCACACAACTAGGTCCCATTCTATTTAACATTTCTATCCTTTTCTGCACATCAAAGCTGTTGACAAGGTAATGGAACTCATTTGAGGTATTCAGCCTATTTGACAAAGCAAAATTGGTCCAATTTCAGTTTTAAAGGTACATAACTAAGGAATGAGAAGTTGTACAACAAAAGGTTTCGACATGAACTAACATAGCCTGTTTGAAGAAAATAAATTTAAAAAAATGTCCGAACTCCATTCCGTCCCGGAACCGTTTTCTCCTACCCAAAATCCCCGATCTCTGTTCTGTCCCGTCCGATTACTTTCAACCTATGGGATGAATCTGGATCTTCAAAAAAAAATCTCTGAACTGTGGGAATGGACTGGAGATTTATAATCCCCATCCCGTTCCGTCCCATGAGCACCCCTAGCATTGAGTGGTTTATAGGTTTTTTTTTAAAAATAAAATAACAAAAAATTAATTTTTATTATTTTTTTGTTATTTTAAAAGGTTATATCCTTTGAAAATATAATAATTTTTAATTTTTTTTCAAATGTGATTACAATATTTAGTTATACTAATCATTATATTTATATATTATATAAATTCAATATAAACAATTTTATTGATAAATATTCTAATAATAATCAAAAAATAAATTATTAATCCATTAATAATAATATAGATATTAATTAAAATATAATTACAAAACATAAAATGATTCAAAAGCAAAGAAAAATATATTACTATATAATAATTTTATGTTTTTGAATTTTTTATTTGTTTTAATAAGTTTATCAATATTTTTTTGATGAAAAATAATTTATATAAATTATATTTGTCTAACTCATAATTTATTTTGTAATTAATATTTATATATAAATAAACAAATAAATAATTAGAATGAAAATTTAAAATTATTATAAAAAAATGAGATTTATTTTTTATTTTTTATTATTTAGGGATACCAGTTTAATTTAAATTAGATCCGTCTCACTAATAATTTATTTTGTAATTAATATTTCTTTTAAAATAAACTAATAAATAATTAAAATAAGAATTTTAAATTATATTGAAGAAAAATTAAAATGAGATTTAAGATTTTTATTAATGTATACTAGTTTAATAGTTTAAGTATTTAGAGGTTTTGTCATTAGGAGTTTAGCGATTTATGTTTTTAAGCTTTTAGTTGTTTTAAGTTTTTATATAAAAAAATAAAATAACAAAAAAATTTTTGAAAATTTGTTATCATTTTCATAGGTTATAACCTTTGAAAATATAATAATATTTACAATTTTTTGAAATGTGAATACAATATTTAGTTATACTAATATTATAATTATATATCATATAATTTCAATATAAACAATTTTTTGTCAGACAATATAATAATGATCAAAAATTAAATAAATAAACTATTAATAAAAAGATAGATATTAATTAAAAAATATTTACATAACCCAAATTGTTTCAAAATTAAAGTAAAATATATTACTGGATAATAATTTTTAAATTTTTATTTCTTTTAGAACCGTATATTTTTTTTATTAAAAATAAATTAATTAAATTATATTTGTCGCACTCATACTTTATTTTGTAATAAATATTTCTATAAAAATAAACTAATAAATAATTAAAAAGAATATTTAAAATTATAATATTAAGAAATAAAAAATAGATTTATTAATTATTAAGTAGTATATAGCAGTTTAATGGTTTATGTATTTAGGCATTACGAGGTTTAAGAGTTTACTGATTTAACTGTGTATGCATTAATGGTTTATAGGTTTTATTTAAGAAAAAAAATAAAAAAAATTATTTTTATTATTTTTTGATATTTTCAAATGTTATAACCTTTAAAAATATTATAATTTTTAAATTTTATTCAAAAGTGAATAAATATTTATTTATAATAATCATAATAATTATATATCATATAATTTCAATATAAACAATTTTTTTGATAGATATTCTATTAATTATCAAAAAATAAATTAAAAATCTATTATGAATAAGATTAATATTACATAAAATATAATATCAAAACCTAAAATAATTCAAAAGCAAAGCAAAATAATTTACTTAATAATAATTATTTGTATTTAAATTTTTATTCTTTTTATAAGCTTTTCTATTTTGTGATGAAAACTAATTTTAATAAATTATATTTTTAACTCATAATTTATTTTATAATTAATATATATATATATATATAACTAAACAATCTAAATGAATTTCTTAAATTAAAATTAAAACAAATAAAAATGAGATTTATTAATTATTATTTAGGGGATACCCGTTTAAATGATTATCTATATTGGTGTATCTGGATATTTTAGTTTAGTGATTTAAGTGTTTCGGAATTTAGTGATTTATAGGTTTTATTTATACAATGAAATAATAAAAAAATTTTTTTTATTGTTTCACATGTTCAAAGGTTATAATCTTTGAAAATATAAATATTTTCAAATTTTTTTCAAAAGTGAATACAATATTTAGTTATAATAATTATTAAATTTATATATCATATAAATTAAATATATATATTTTTAATGATAAATATTCTAATAATGATCAAAAAATAAATTTATAATCTATTATTAATAAGTTTAGATATTAATTAAAATATAATTACAAAACCTAAAATGATACAGAAACAAAGTAAAATAAATTACAATATAATAATTTTTTATTTTTTTTTTATTCTTTTAATAAGTTTTTCTATATTTTATTGTTGAAAAATAATTTATATAAATTATATTTTTCTAAATAATAATTTATTTTGTATTTAATATTTATATAAAAATAAACAAATAAATAATTACAATCAATATTTAAAATTATAATGAAAAAAATAAAAATGAGATTTATTATTTATTATTTAGGATATACCTGTTTAAAACATTTATCTATTTAGGGTTTTCGAGATTTAGAAATTATTGATTTAAGTATTTAGGCATTGAATGGTTTATAGCTTGTATTCAAAGTGAAATAACAAAAAATTTATTTTTGATATTTTTTCAAATTTTCAAATGTCATAACATTTCAAAATATAATAATTTTACAATTTTTTAAAAATGTGAATACAATATTTAGTTATAATAATTATTATAACTATATATAATGTAAAATAAATATAAACAATTTTATTGAAAAATATTATATCAATTTTCAAAAAATAAATTAATAAACTATTATTAATATGATAGATATAAATTAAAATATAATTAAAAAACCTAAAATGATTCAAAATCAAAGTAAAATTTATTAATAAATAATAATTTTTTTTTGTTTTTGCATTATTTTATAAGCTTATATTTTAATTTTGATGAAAAATATAATATTTAAATTTTATTTGTCACTCATTATTTATTTTGTAATTATTATTCCTATAAATTATTTCAATTATATTTAAGGTTTATGAGTTTAAAGGTTTAGGCGGTTTAGGAGTTTAGAGATTTATCTATTTAGGCATTTAATGGTTTATAAGTTTTATTTAAACAATTATATAATTAAAATTTTATTTTTGTAACTTTTTATCATTTTTGAAGGTTATAACATTTGAAAATATAACAATTTTTAAATTTTTTTTATATGTGAATACTATATTTAGTTATGATAAACTTAATAATTATATATCATGTAAATTAAAAATAAACAATTATATTGATAAAATATATATTAATGATCAAAAAATAAAGTAATAAACTATTATTAAAAAGAAAGATATTATTTAAAATATATTTGCAAAATGTAAATTTATTCAAAATCAAAATAAAATATATTACTAAATAATAATTTTTTTGATGTTTTGCTTCTTTTTATAAGTTTATATTTTTTGTTATTAAAAGTAAATTATTTAGATTATATTTGTCTTCCTCATAATTTATTTTTAATTTATAATTCTATAAAAATAAATTAATAAATAATTAAAATGAATAATTAAAACTATAATGAATACAAATAAAATATAGATTTATTATTTATTATTTGGGAAATACTCGTTTAATGGTTTAAGTATTTAGGTGTTTTCGGGTTTAGTGATTTAAGTCTTTAGGCCTTTAGTGATTTATAGTTTTTATTTAAAGAATAAAAAAATAAAAAATTTAATTTTTTGATTTTTTTTATTTTCAAAGGTTATAACCTTTGAAAATATAATAATTTTAATTTTTTTTTAAATGTGAATATAATATTTAGTTATAATATTTTTAATAATTATATATAATGTAAACTTAATATAAATAATTTTATTAATAGATATTATAATAATTATCAATAAAAAATTAATAAACTATTATTAATAAGGATGATATAAATTAAAATATAATTGCAAAAACTAAAATGATTCAAAATCAAAATAAAATATATTAGAAAATAATAAATTTTTGTTTTTAAAATTGTGCCTCTTTTTATAAGCATATATTTTTTTTGATAAAAAATAAATTATTTAAAATAGATATGTCTTACTAATAATTTATTTTGTAATTAATATTTCTATAAAAATAAACTGTTAAATAATTAAAATAAAAATTTAAAATTATACTTAATAAAAATTAAAATGAGATTTATGATTTATTATTAATGCATACCGATTTAATTGTTTAAGTATTTAAAAGTTTTGTCATTTAGGAGTTTAGCGATTTATGTTTTTAGGCTTTTAGTAGTTTATAGGTTTTATTTAAACAATAAAATAACAAAAGAAAATTGAAATTTTTTCTTATTTTCATAGGTTATAACCTTTGAAAATATAATAATATTTAAAATTTTTTGAAATGTGAATACAATATTTAGTTATAATAATTTTAATAATTTTATAACATATAAATTCAATATAAACAATTTTATTGATTGATATTATAATAATGATCTAAAATTATATTAATAAACTACTAATAATGAGATATATATTAATTAAAAAATATTTACAAAACCCAAATTGATTCAAAATTAAAGTAAAAAATATTACTGGATAATAATTTTTAATTTTTAAATTTTAACTTCTTTTATAAGCATATATATTTTTTTTGATAAAAAATAAATTATTTAAATTAAATTGGTCGCACTGATAATTTATTTTATAATAAATATTTCTATAAAAATAAACTAATAAATAATTAAAATGAATATTTAAAACTATAATAAAGATAAATTAAAATTAGATTTATTAATTATTATGTATTATATAATAGTTTAATGGTTTATGTATTTATGTATTACAGAATTTAGGCATTTACTGATTTAATTGCGTTTGCATTAGTGGGTTATAGGTTTTATTTAATAAATAAAATAACAAAACATTTATTTTTATTATTTTTTGATATTTTAAAAGGTTATAACCCTCTAAATGCTACACCAAAATGGTCAATAATATGTGCACGTGTGTACTGTGGTCCTTCGCTATGTGTGTGTGGTGCAGCAGTATCAAGGTTTAGGAGTTTAGTAATTTAAGTATTTAGGTATTTTGTGGTTTATAGGTTTTATTTAAATAATTAAATAACAAAAAAAATATTTTTATGATTTTTTCTCATTTTCAAGTTTATAACCATTGAAAATATTATAAATTTTAATTTTTTTTCAAATGTTAATTCAATATTTAATAATAATAATCATAAAAATTAAATATCATGTAAATTCAATATAAATAATTTTATTGATCTATATTATAATATCGATCATAAAATAGATTAATAAACTATTATTAATAAGATAGATATTATTAAAAATATATTTGCAAAACCTAAAACGATTCAAAATCAAAGTAAAATATATTATTAAATTATAATTTTTTATTTTTAAATTTTTGTTTCTTCTTATAAGCTTATAAATTTTTTTGATGAAGATAAATTATTTAAATTATTGTCTCATTCATAATTATTTTTTGCAATTAATATTTCTATAAAAATAAACTAATAAATAATTAAAATAAATAATAAAATTATAATGAATACAAATAAAAATGAGATTAATGATTAATTATTTAGGATATACCGATTTAATGGCTTAAGTATTTAGGAGTTTAGGAGTTTAGTGATTTAAGTGTTTAGGCATTTAGTAGTTTATTTGTTATATTTAAATAATGAAATAACAAAAAAATTATTTTTCAAATTTTTTATCAATTTTGAAGGTTATAATATTTATAAATATAATAATTTTTTAAATTTTTTTCAAATGTGAATACAATATTTAGTTATGATAAACTTAATAATTATATATCATGTAAATTAAAAATAAACAATTTTATTGATAGGTATTAATAAACTATATATAAATATAAATATAATAATGATCAAAAAATAAATTAATAAACTATTATTTATTGATAGATAATTATATATTATTTATAAATAGTTAAACCTTTAAAGATGGTTTAAATGTTTGAGTATTTAAGTGTTTTGAGGTTTAGGAGCTTAATGATTTAAGCGTTTAGGCATTTAGTAGTTTAATGGTTTAAATGTTTGAGTATTTAGTAGTTTTATATAAACAATAAAATAACAAAAAATTTATTTTTGTGATTTTATCTCATTTTCAAAGATGATAACCTTTAATAATATAATAATTTTTAAATTATTTTCAAATATAAATATAAAATTTTGTTATAATAATCATTATATTTATATATCATATAAATTCAATATAAACTATTTTATTGATAAATATTCTAATAATGATCAATAAATAAATTAATAATCTATTATTAATAAGATAGATATCAATTAAAATATAATTACAAAACCTAAAATGATTCTAAAGTAAAGCAAAATATATTACTATATAATAATTTTTTGATTTGAATTTTTTTTTTCTTTTAAAAAGTTTATGTATATTTTTTTGATGAAAAATAATTTATATAAATTATATTTGTCTAACTCATAATTTATTATGTAATTAATATATTTTAAAAAATAAACAAATAAATATTTAAAATGAATATTTAAAATTATAATTAAAAAAATGAGATTTATTATTTATTATTTAGGGATACTAGTTTAATTTAAATTAAATATTTCTAACTAATAATTTATTTTGTAATTATTATTTCTATAAAAATAAACTAATAAATATTTATAATAAAAATTTAATATTATACTGAATAAAATTTAATATGAGATTTATGATTTATTATTACTATATACCAGTTTAATGGATTAAGTATTTAGAGGGTTTCTAATTTAGGATTTTAAAGATTTATGTTTTAGGCTTTTAGTGGTTTATACGTTTTATTTTAAAAAATAAAATATAAAAAAAAATTTTATAATTTTTTTTCATTTTCATGAGTTATAACCTTTGAAAATATAATAATATTTAAAATTTTTTGAATTGTGAATACAATACTTAGTTATAATAATATTAATAATTATATATCATATAAATTCAATATAAACAATTTTATTGATATATATTATAATAATGATCAAGATTAAATTTATAAACTATTGATATTAAGATAGATATTAATTAAAAAATAATTACAAAACCCAAATTGATTCAAAATTATAGTAAAATATATTTCAGGATAACAATTTTTAATTTTTAAATTTTTACTTCTTTTATAAGCATATATATTTTTTAAATTATATTTGTCGCACTCATAATTTATTTTGTAATAAATATTTCTATAAAAATAAACTAATAAATAATTAAAATGAATATTTAAAATTATAATAAATAGAATTAAAAATTAGATTTATTAATTATTAAGTAGTATATAGCGGTTTAATGGTTTATGTATTTTGGCATTTTGGGGTTTAAGAGTTTACTGATTTAACTGTGCATGCATTTAGTGGTTTATAGGTGTTATTTTAAAAAAATATCAAAAAAAAAAAATTTTTATTTTTTGATATTATCAAAGGTTATACCCTTTGAAAATATAATAATTTTTAAATTTTTTTCAAAAGTTAATACAATATTTAATTATAATAATCATTATATTTATATATCATATAAATTCAATATAAATATTTTTATAGATAAAAATTCTAATAATGATCAAAGAATATATTAATAATCTATAATTAATACGATAGATATCAATTTTAATATAATTACAAAACCTAAAATGATTCAGAAACAAAGCAAAATATATTACTATATAATAATTTTTTGTTTTGAATTTTTTTTCTTTTAAAAAGAATATCTATATTTTTTTGATGAAAAATAATTCTATAAATTATATTTGTCTAACTCAATTTATTTTGTAATTAATAATTATATAAAAATAAACGAATTAATAATTAAAATTAATATTTTAAATTATAATAAAAAAAATAATATTGAGATTTATTATTTATTATTTAGGCTATACCGGTTTAAAATGATTATCTATTTAGGGTTTTCGAGATTTAGGAGTTATTGATTTAAGTATTTAGGCATTTACTAGTTTATAGGATTTATTTAAACAATAAATAACAAAAAAATTATTTTTGTTATTTTTTCACATTTTCAAAGGATATAACATTTGAAAATATAATAATTTTAAAACTTTTTTAAAATGTGAATAAAATATTTAGTAATAATAATCAATATAATTATATATAATATAAACTAATTATTAATTATTTTATTGATAGATATTATATCAATTATCAAAAAATAAATTAATAAACTATTATTAATATGATAGATATAAATTAAAATATAATTACAAAACCTAAAATGATTCAAAATCAATGAAAAATTTATTACTAAATTATATTTTTTGTTTTTAAATTCTTACTTCTTTTTATAAGATTATATTTTTTTTATTAAAAGTAAATTATTAATATTTTATTTTTCTTACTAATTATTTATTTTGTAATTAATATTTATATAAAAAATATACTAATAAATATTTAAAATTATAATGAATACAATTTAAAATGGTATTTAAAATTTATTTTTGCTGTATATGTAATTTATTTTTTGATAATGTGTTTGTATAACCAAATATTTTTTCTTTTTTAATATTTTCATATAAGTGCAGGAAAGGAAATATTAAGAGGCCGGGGATGCAGTAGTTGTACAATAATGGAGGTCTCCCTGACCGGACGCAAAAGCATTTCTGTTGCAGTAGTAGTACAATTAATAAACTATTCTATGTGCTGCATACTGTAAGACATTTCTGTTGCTTTAATCCGTATCACAAAAGCATTTTTTGGTGGATTTAGCTAGTCGTACTGAGCGACTAGCGAACCACATTATTTTTGGTGTTTATTTCTGATTTTTTGATTCTATTATGGATGGTTGCTGAATTGGGATATATATATTGCTTATTTTCTGTTGTTTTTGTGTTTCTGTATCTCAATCTCACTACTGTGGAAGCATAATTGCCCAAAAATTATATATGGTATACCGGTTTAATGGATCGATTATTTAGGGGTTTTGTCATTTAGGAGTTTAGCAATTTATGTTTTTAGGAATTTTGTGGTATATAGGTTTTATTTATATAATAAAAATAAAAAATTTTTTTTTGATTTTTTTTATATTTTCAAAGGTTATACCCTTTGAAAATAAAATAATTTTTAATATCTTTTGAAATGTGAATACCATGTATAATTATATTAATCTTATTAATTATATATCATATAAATTCAATATAAATAATTTTAATGATAGATATTATAATAATGACCAAAAATTAAATTAATAAACTATTATTAATAAGATAAATATTAATTAAAATATATTTACATAACACAAAATGATTCAAAATCAAATAAAAATATATTACTAAATAATAATATTTAATTTTTAAATTTTTCCATCTTTTTATAAGCTTATATTTTTTTATGATTAAAAATAAATTATTTAAATAATATCTGTCTCACTCGAAATTTATTTTGTAATTAATTTTTCTAAAAATTAAAATATAAATAATTAAAATGAATATTTAAAATTATTATAAATAGAAATAAAAATGAGATTTATTATTTATTAAGTAGTATACAGCCGTTATAAGATTTATGTATTTAGGAGGTATGTGTTTTATGAGCTACTGATTTATGTAAGTAAACATTTAGTGGTCTATAGGGTTTATTTAAAAAAGAAATAACAAAAAATTTATTTTTTGTCTTCTTTCTCATTTTTTAAGATTAAAACCTTTAAAAATATAATAATTTTTAAATTTTTTTCATAAGTGAATACAATATTTATTTATAATAATCATAATAATTATATATCATTTAAATTCAATATAAACAATTTTATTGATATATATTCTAATAATTATTAAAAAATAAATTAAAAATCTATTATGAATAAGATTGATATTACTTAAAATATAATATCAAAACATAAAATGATTTAAAAGCAAAGCAAAATATATTAGTTAATAATAATTATTTGTTTTTAAATTTTTATTCTTTTTATAAGCTTATCTATTTTTTGATGAAAATAAATTTTTATAAAATATATTTTTAACTCATAATTTATTTTATAATTAATATATATATATATATAAAAAACTTAACAATCAAAATAAATTTTTTAAATTATAATGAAAACAAATAAAAATGAGATTTATTAATTATTATTTAGGGTATGCCCATTTAAATGATTATCTATATAGGGCTATCAAGATTTTGTTGTTTAGTGATTTAAGTGTTTGGGTATTTAGTGATTTATAGGTTTTATTTAAACAATGAAATAATAAAAAAATATATATATATTTTTTGTTTTTTCACATGTTCAAAGGTTATAATTTTTGAAAATATAATAATTTTAAATTTTTTTTCAAAAGTGAATACAATATTTAGTTATAATAATTATTAAATCTATATATCATAAAAATATTTTTATTGATAAATATTCTAATAATGATCAAAAAATAAATTAATAATCTATTATTATTAAGTTAGATATAAATTAAAATATATTTACAAAACTTAAAATGATTCATAAATAAATAAAAATATATTACTATATAATAATTTTTTGTTTTTAATTTTTTTCTTCTTTTAATAAGTTTATCTATATTTTTTTGTTGAAAAATAATTTATATAAAACTTATTTGTCTAACTTATAATTTATTTTCTAATTTATATTTATATAAAAATAAACAAATAAATAATTAAAATGAATATTTAAAATTATAATGAAAAAAATAAAAATTAGATTTATTATTTATTATTTAGGATATACCTGTTTAAAAAATTTATATATTAGGGTTTTCGAGATTTAGAAGTTATTGATTTAAGTATTTAGGCATTTAATGGTTTATAGCTTTTATTTAAATAATGAAATTACAAAAAATTTATTTTTGATATTTTTTCAAATTTGTTAGTCATAACATTTGAAAATATATTAATTTTAAAATTTTTTAAAAATGTGAATACAATATTTGGTAATAATAATAAAAATTATAACTATATATAATATAAACTAATATAAATAATTTTTTTGATAATATTATATCAATTATCAAAAAATAAATTAATAAACTATTATTAATATGATAGATATAAATTAAAATATAATTAAAAAACCTAAAATGATTTAAAATCAAAGTAAAATTTATTACTAAATAATAATTTTATTTTAAGTTTTTTCATCATTTTATAAGCTTGTATTTTTTTTTGTTGAAAAATATATTATTTAAATTATATTTGTCACTCATAATTTATTTTGTATTTAATATTTCTATAAATTATTTAAATTATATTTAAGGTTTACGAGTTTAAAGGTTTAGGTATTTAGGTGCTTCGGGGTTTAGAACTTTAGAGATTTATGTATTTAGGCATATAATTGTTTATAAGTTTTATTAAACAATGATATAAAAAAATTATTTTTGTTTTTTTTTCTCATTTTTTAATGTTATAAACTTTGAAAATATAACAATTTTTAAATTTTTTGTGTGAATACTATATTTAAATATGATAATCTTAATAATTATATATCATGTAAATTCAATATAAACAATTATATTGAAATATATTATATTAATGATCAAAAAATAAATTAATAAACTATTATTAATAAGATAGATATTATTTTAAATATATTTACAAAATGAAAATTTATTCAAAATCAAAGTAAAATATATTACAAAATAATTCTTTCTTTAATGTTTTACTTCTTTTTATAAGTTTATATTTTTTGTTATTAAAAATAAATTATTTAAATTATATTTGTCTTCCTCATAATTAAATTTTAATTTATAATTCTATAAAAATAAACTAATAAATAATTAAAATGAATATTTAAAATTATAATGAATACACATAAAATAAAGATTTATTATTTATTATTCAGGATATACTAGTTTAATGGTTTAAGTATTTTGGTGTTTTGTGGTTTAGTGATTTAAGTGTTTAGACCTTTAGTGATTTATAGATTTTATTTAAAGAATGAAAAAATAAAAAATTTAATTTTTAAATTTTTTTTAATTTTTGAAGGTTATATCCTTTGAAATTATAATAATTTTAATTTTTTTTTAAATGTGAATATAATATTCAGTAATAATAATATTAATAATTATATATAATGTAAACTCAATATAAATAATTTTATTAATAGATATTATAATAATGATCAATAAAAAATTAATAAACAATTATTAATAAGAATGATATAAATTAAAATATAATTTCAAAATCTAAAATGATTCAAAATAAAAATAAAATATATAACAAAATAATAAATTTTTGTTTATAAAATTTTGCCTCTTTTTATAAGGATATATTTTTTTTTTGATGAAAAATAAATTATTTTAATTCGATCTGTCTCACTAATAATTTATTTTATAATTAATATTTATATAAAAATAAACTGATAAATAATTAAAATAAAAATTTAAAATTATACTGAAGGTTGTAACCTTTGAAAATATAATAATTTTTAATTTTTTTTAACCATGAATATAATATTTAGTTATAATAATCTTAATAAGTATATATAATGTAAACTCAATATAAATAATTTTATTGATAGATATTAGAATAATGATCAATAAATAAATTAATAAACTTGTATTTATAAGAATGATATAAATTAAAATATAATTGTAAAATCTAAATTGATTCAAAATCAAAATAAGATATATTATTAAATAATAATTTTTTATTTTTAAAATTTTACCTCTTTTTATAAGAATTTTTTTTGATGAAAAATAAATTATTTAAATTATATATGTCGCACTAATAATTTATTTTGTAATTAATATTTCGATAAAAATAAACTGATAATTATTTAAAATGAATATTTAAAATTATAATGAATACTAATAAATCTGAGATTTATGATTTATTATTTAGACTATACTAATTTAATGTTTTAAGTATTTATGGGCTTCGGGGTTTAGGAGTTTAGTCATTTTAGTATTTAGTCATTTAGTTGTTTATTGGTTTTATATAAAAAAATAACAAGAATTTTATTCTTGTTATTTTTTGTCATTTTTTAAGGGTATAACCTTTGAAAATATAATAATTTTTAAATTTTTTTTTTGAAAAGTGAATACAATATGAAGTTATAATAATCATAAAAATTATATATAATATAAATTCAATATAAACTATTTTATTGATATTTAATTTAATAATAATCATTAATAAGTAATAACCAATTATTAATAAGATAAATATTGTTTAAAATATATTTACAAAACCTAAAATGACTCAAAATCAAAGTGAAATATTTTACTAAATATTAATTTTATATTTTTAAAGTTTTGTATCCATTTACAAGCATATATATTTTTTGATGAAAAATAAAATATTTAAATTATATTTGTCTCCCTAATAATTTTTTTTTAATTTATATTTCTATAAATTTAAACTAATAAATAATTAAAATATATATTTAAAATTATAATGAATACTAATAAAAATGAGATTTATGATATATTATTTAGGGTATAACTATTTCATTGTTTAAGTTTATTGTGGTTTTGGGGTTAACGAGTTTATTGAGTTATACGTTTACACATTTTAGTTTTTATAGGTTTTATTTAATCAATGAAATAACAAAAAAATTATTTTTATGAATTTTCGTGATTTTCAAAGGTTATGACCTTTATAAATATAATAATTTTTTAATTGTTCTAAAATATGAATACAATACTTAGTTAAAATATTCTTGATAATTAAATTTTTTGTAGATTCAATATAAAAAATGTATTAATATATATTATAAAAATGATAAAAAAATAAATTAATAAACTATTATTAATAAGATAGATATCAATCAAAATAAATTAATAATAAACTATTAGTACAAACTAGCCGCACGGTGGTTTGAGCATGGCAAGAAATAAGGGCTCTCTTTCAATCAAGAATCAAAAAATTTATTTTTTTTGGCATGTCTAAGCCTTTTTTTTATGTCCTAATGGATATGAAAATTATAATTTATTTCTTTTTATATTAAATGAGTTATGTATACAAGCTCACAATACCCAAAAAGGTGTAAATGAATCATATTCAAATGTATAAAAGGTTTTAATCATTACTCAAAATATTAGTCTTGCATGTTGACACTTGAGGTCACAAATCAAAGGAAAAACCCAAAGTGCTATTTCCAATCCCAAGAATTTTAGCTATAGAAAGTTATAGAGAGTAGTATTCGAGCTTTAACTATTTCTAGGGTCATGACTTTTTCTCTTGAGGAATGTCCAAAGTTGCAATCATTCCTAGTGCAATGACTTTGCAATATAAAGATAAAATGCACAAGCTATGGTCATATCCAATACTGTGACCCAATATTATAGTGATTCAATATGTATTCATGATCATTCTTAGTGTCATAACAATATGTTCAACGGAGAGACACAAGTTATAGCATTTTCTCATCGATATGATTTTGTGTTCTAGAGACAAAATATACAATCATGACCATTGCTAATGCTACAATAATCTAAAGCAAGAAAGAGAGTGAATCCATAACTCACCCCTTGAGTCATGACTTTGTGTTACATATAAAAAAAGATAAATCTGTGACATTCCTATAAGTTGTGAATTTCAATTTAAATTTAACATTTAGTCATTTGATTATAAAATTGCAAAACATGAGATTTAGGATTTAGGATTTATGGGTCAGGGTTATAGTTTATGGTTTAAGGTTTAGGATTTAAAGTTTAGGGTTTATTGTTTTTTTTTCTTTTTTTTGGAAAATACACACTTTATTTATCATTTAGGCTCTCAACTTACAAGAGACTAAAAAGCTGACTAATTTAGGCGAGCCCACCAAATCCTATGCACCTTAATGATTCTATGCATAAAATACATAAAAAAACATAATGCCTAATAATTCCAAGCATACGAATACAACTAAAATCATTTGGCATTCTCAGATTTCAGAGTTGGAATTGAGTCATCATGCGCAGTGCTTCTTTTCCATTCGGATTTGTCCAAACCTTTTGGAGGAACCTGAATGATGCACCATATTAAAACTATGCAAATATAAGATTGTGCATGTGTGTGACATGCAACATCAAGCATTTTCCTATGTCATTACTATGTTATGGAATACATGTAAAACTGAATACTCATAAATTAACAAGTCCATATCTTCGGCACATTGTCAATTCATTCTCACCTCTGAAATCCACATTCTTTTGCTACAATGATCCTCAAAAAAGTATCTCTTGGGTTAGAATGCTTTCTCATCGAGCTTTAAGAAGTGGCTGTATGTTGCACTGACAAAATATCAAAAAATATGCATGCATCAGTGTGCATGTGTGATGAGTTCCATCTCATAGTCTAATTATCTACGCGTACAACCAAGCTAGAATACAAGTAACATTACAAAATGAATATTTAAAATTATAATAAATAGAAATAAAAATTAGATTTATTAATTATTAAGTAGTATATAGCGGTTTAATGGTTTATGTATTTAGGCATTATGAGGTTTAGGAGTTTACTGATTTAACTGTGCATGCATTTAGTGGTTTATAGGTTTTATTAAAAAAATAAAATAATAAAAAAGTTATTTTTATTATTTTTTGATATTTTCAAAGGTTATAACCTTTGAAAATATAATAATTTTTATTTTTTTTTAAATGTGAAAAGAATATTTAGTTATAATAATCATTATATTTATATATCATATAAATTTAATATAAATAATTTTATTGATAAATATTCTAATAATGATCAAAAAATAAATTAATAATCTATTATTAATTTAATAGATATCTATTAAAATATAATTTCAAAACCTAAAATGATTCAGAAGAAAAGCAAAATATATTACTATATAATAATTTTTTGTTTTGAAATTTTTTTTTCTTTTAAAAAGTTTATCAATAATTTTTTTTTGAAATATAATTTATATAAATTATATTTTTCTAACTCAATTTATTTTGTAATTAATATTTATATATATATAAACAAATAAGTAATTAAAATCAATATTTAAAATTATAATTAAAAAAAATGTCATTTATTATTTATTATTTAGTGATACCGGTTTAATTTAAATTAAATTTGTCTCACTAATTATTTATTTTGTAATTTATATTTCTATAAAATAAATTGATAAATAATTAAAATAAAAATTTATAATTATACTGAATAAAAATTAAAATGAGATTTATGATTTATTATTAATGTATACTAGTTTATTGATTTAAGTATTTAAAGGTTTTTTTCATTAGGAGTTTAGCGATTTATGTTTTTAGGCTTTTAGTGGTTTATAGGTTTTATTTAAAAAAATAAAATAACAAAAAAAATTTCTATAATTTGTTTTCATTTTCATAGGTTATAACATTTGAAAATATAATAATATTTAAAATTTTTTTAAATTTTAGTACAATATTTTGTTATAATAATATTAATAATTATATATCATATAAATTTAATATAAATAATTTTATTGATAGATATTATAATAATGATAAAAAATTAAATTTATAAACTATTAATATTAAGATAGATATTAATTAAAAAATATTTACAAAACCCAAATTTATTAAAAATTAAAGTAACTTATATTACTTGATAATAATTTTTAATTTTTAAATTTATACTACTTTTTTTAGCGTATATTTTTATTAGATAAATAATATATTATTTACATTATATTTGTCCCACTCATAATTTATTTTGTAATAAATATTTCTAAATAAATTCACAAATAAATAATTAAAATGAAAATTTAAAAATATAATAAATAGCAATAAAAATTAGATTTATTAATTATTAAGTTGTATTTAGCGGTTTAATGGTTTAAGTATTTAGGGATTACGAGGTTTAGGAGTTTACTGATTTAGCTTTATATCCATTTAGTAGGGCTACTCATGGGACTCGGAGATTCGCGACCCGACCTGAAGTCTTGTCTCGAAATAATCGGGACTAAGAAAAATCCTTTGACTTTGACTATTCCCGTCCCGTTCTGTCACGTATTTTTTCTTTTGGGGTGGTTCTGCATCTTAAGCAATATCCATCCCGAGAACCGTCCCATCCTAAAAACCCGATACTATAACTAGGAATATATATATATATATATATATATATATATATATATTACATGAAGATGCCACCAATTCTACAACAGCCCATCCAATTCCGACGCACCTATTGCTGGTCCGACGAGTTCGAGGCCACCTCACGCCGTTCCAGTCATGTTCAGTTAGGTCCAGCCCTTGTCTGTTGCACTTTTGGTTGCCTCCACCGTGTCTCAGATTCTACCAGCATTTTGATTTGTTTTTCTGAAGAGAATTGAGTGATTAATTATTATTATTATATGTCTAAGTAAGTTTTGTTGAGTATTGGTTGTGGTGTTGTGGGTGGGCCGAATGAGTGGGCTGAATGTGTTACAGTTAGTTTTTTTAGAGCTTGCTTGTTTGAAATATTTATAAGTATTCATGCTTAACATATCATATTAATTAATGGCAATGCAGATGGCACAATCTAGCTGTAAACTAAAAATAGAATAAATTGAAGATGATCACATCTCAAATGATCAAGTACTGGTAAATTCAATCATCATCCTTTAATGAACCCTCCTATTGTTATGGTAGGTTCTTCAATTCCAATTGTAAAAGAAAGTCAATGCACATCTGAACCTCAAGCTCATAAAAAGTATGAGTCTGCTATTTGGGAAACGTATGAAATATTAGTTGATTCAGAGGAAATTGAAACTTGTATGGCAGCTTGTATATGGTGTAGGAAAGAATATTTGGCAAAAATTGATCAAGGTACTTCGGGTTTATGAAAATACATGAGATAGACTTGTAAAAAATTTCCACACAAAAAAGAATTAATAGAAGCTCACAAAGGTAAAGACAAGTCACAATCTTTGTTGAGTTTCACTAAAGGTACTAGTTTAGAGGATAACAAATTAACTTGTTAGCAATTTTATCAACAACTAGTTAGGGAGGTTTGGTGAAAATGATCATAAAAGATGAATTGCCTTTTTGTTTTGTTGAGAGGGACGAGTTCAAGGAATTTTGTGAAGTTAGTGTGCCTCAATTTAAAATTCCATCTAGGCACTCTACACTGAGGGATTGTTTTTCTTTATTTGTGAAGGAAAAGAAGAAATTATTTGATAGCATAACATCTCATTGTTGTAGAGTTTCATTAACTACCGACACTTGGACTAGCATTCAATATTTGTCTTATATATTTTTGACTATTCATTTAATTGATTCTCAAAGGAATATGTATAAAAGGCTTTTGAACTTTTGGTTAATTAAAAGTCTTTCTGGAGTTAATATTAGAAATGCTATTGAGTTTTGCATGAATGAATGGTTTTGAGAAAGTTGAAATGCATTACTGTTGACAATGCCTCAAATAATGATGTTGCAGTTGAACAATTGAAAAAAAGGCTTGTGAAGAAAAGTGTTGTAGCTTTGAGAGGCAAGCATTTTCATATGAGATGTTGTGCTCATATCTTAAACTTAATTGTCAGAGATGGCATTGCAATAGTTGAGGGTGCTATTCAAAAAATTAGAGGTGTGGTGAAATATGTGAGGAGCAGTCCTAAAAGATTAGATATGTTTAAGTTATGTGTTGAATAAGCAAAGTTGACATATGGATCTTCATTGCAATTAGATTGTCCTACAAGATGGTATTTGACTTATTTGATGCTACAAACTAATATAAAATATCAAAAGAAATTTGATAAGTTGGAGGACAACGATGAAAGTTTTTTGAAGGAGTTTGGTTCAAATGTTCCAACTGAGAGAGACTGAATAATCACCAAAATTTTGTCTCATTTCTTGAAAACTTTTTATGAGGTAACTCGTAAATTTTCTGGCTCATAATATTTTACCTCTAGTGTTTATTTTCATGAGATTATTCGAATTTTGAAAAAAAATTGAGCTTTGTGAAAATAGTAGAGATACATTGGTGTCTGAAATGGGTATGAAAATGAGGCATAAATTCAACAAATATTGGGGTTCTCTTCAGTCAACAAATATTATGCTTTTTGTAGCATTAGTGTTGGATCCTAGATATAAGCTCAAATATCTCAAGGTTAAGTACACTTAGCATTATGGAAAGGAATTGGCTAAAGATTTGGTGAACAAGGTTTTAAATGCCTTAAATGAGATGATGGATGATTATAAAGATTTAAATGAAGATGAATCAAAAGAAGATGATTTCTCTTCTATTGTGTTGAAGAAAAATGATGATTTCTTTAATGGTAGTAATACTTATGTTGATGATTTTTTTTTGTTTAATTGGAGAAAGAACAAGAAATTGCAGCTTTGGAAGAGTTGGATAGGTACTTCGAGGACAAACTTGAAAAAAATAGAATTGATTTTGATCTTCTAAACTGTTGGAAGGTAAATGAGGTTAGGTATCCTTCTTTGGAAAATGTAGCAAGGGAAGTATTTGCTATCCAAGCATCTGCTATGGCCTACAAATCTACATTTAGCACTGGAGGGAGAACTTTAGAAAAATTTAGGATTTCTTTAACACCTATTATAGCTGAAGTTCTCATATGTCTACAAGATTTGTTGAGAAGCTCAAACAAAGCTATTGAAATTGATGAATGTGTTCAAGACCTTGATGATAATGAATCGGGTTAGTATACAAATCTTGTAAATTTTAATTTGACTTTTACTTATTTTATTAATTCAATTTAATAAAAATATGATTCAATTACAATTTTCAGAGGGGTCACAAGATCCAAATATTCATCCAACTATAGTTGTGCAACTAAATTTGGAATGGGTGTATTAAATTTTATAAGGTAATATTTTGTTTTTTTATTACTCTTTCATCTTAGAAATTTATGTCTGCATGATTAACACATTTTCATCTTTGGTTGTCCTTCTACAGTGGTGGAAGAAAAGGGAGGAGTTGTAGAAGAGATAATTAATTGGGTTTGGATTTTCATTGCTATTCCGGGACGAACTTTGAAATGATTATTATCATGGTTGTTATTAGTTGTATTATTTTGTTATATTAAGCTTCCTAATTTTAGCAATTACTTAAGTAGTAATTGATGCTACCAATGTTTGTGCTCATCTTTAGTTATTCCTTAATGTTTTAAGTAATTGTTTAAAAAATGTAGTATTGCTATTATGGTTAATTTCACTCGGCTGAACAAAGACAACTTGTGAAAAAACAAAGAACCAAATTAAGCACACAACTCAGTCCCGTTCTATTTAACATTTTTATCCTTTTATGTACATCAAAGCTTCTGACAAGGTAATGGAACTCGTTTGCAGTATTCAGTCTATTTGACAAAACAAAATTGGCCCAATTTGAGTTTGAAAGATACATAACTAAGGAATGATAAATGGTACAACAAAAGGTTTCGACATGAACTAACTTGCGGGTTTGAAGAAAATAAATTAAAAAAAATGTTTGAACTCTGTTCAGTCCCGGAACCGTTTTATCCTACCCAAAATGCCCGATCTCCATCCCATCACTTCCCATTATTTTCAACCTATGGGATGGGTCTGGATCTTCCAAAAAAAATCTCCGAACTGTGGAAAGGGACAAGAGATTTGTAATCCCCATCCCATCCCATCACATGAGCACCCCTAGCATTGAGTGGTTTATAGGTTTTATTTAAAAAATAAAATAAAAAAAAATTATTTTTATTTTTTTTTGATATTTTAAAAGGTTATAACCATTGAAAATATAATAATTTTTAATATTTTTCAAATGCGAATACAATATTTAGTTATACTAATCATTATATTTATATATTATATAAATTCAATATAAATAATTTTATTGATAAATATTCTAATAATAATCAAAAAATAAATTAATAATTCATTAATAATAAGATACATATTAATTAAAATATAATTATAAAACTTAAAATGATTCAGATGCAAAGAAAAATATATTACTATATAATAATTTTTTGTTTTTCATTTTTTTGTTCTTTTAATAAGGTTATCTATATTTTTTTAAAGAAAAATAATTTATATAAATTATATTTGTCTAACTATAATTTATTTTTTAATTAATATTTATATATAAATAAACAAATAATTAATTAAAATGAATATTTATAATTATAATGAAAAAAAATGAGATTTATTATTTATTATTTATTATTTAGGGATACCGATTTAATTTAAATTAATCTGTTTCAATAATAATTTATTTTCTAATTAATATTCCTATAAAAATAAACTGATAAATAATTAAAATAAAAATTTAAAATTATACTGAATAAAAATTAAAATGAGATTTAAGATTTATTATTAATGTATACCAGTTTAATAGTTTATGTATTTAAAGGTTTTGACATTGAGAGTTTAGTGATTTATGTTTTTAGGCTTTTAGTGGTTTATAGGTTTTATATAAAAAAAAAATACCAAAAAAAATTTTTATAATTTATCATTTTCATAGGTTATAACCTTTGAAAATATAATAAGATTTACAATTTTTTGAAATGTAAATACAATATTTAGTTTTAATAATATTAATAATTATATATCATATAAATTTAATATAAAAAATTTTATTGATAGATAATATAATAATGATAAAAAATTAAATTAATAAACTATTAATAAAAAGATAGATATTAATTAAAAAATATTTACAAAACCCAAATTGATTCAAAATTAAAGTAAAATATATTACTGGATAATAATTTTTAATTTTTAAATTTCTACTTCTTTTATAAGCGTATATTTTTTTTATTAAAAATAAATTAATTAAATTATATTTGTCACACTCATACATTATTTTGTAATTAATATTTTTATAAAAATAAACTAATAAATAATTAAAATGAATATTTAAAATTATAATAAATAAAAATAAAAATTAGATTTATTAATTATTAAGTTGTATATAGAAGTTTAATGGTTTATGTTTTTAGGCATTATGGGGTTTAGGAGTTTACTGATTTAACTGTGTATGCTTTTAGTGGTTTATAGGTTTTAATAAAGAAAAAAAATAAAAAAAAATTATTTTTATTATTTTTGATATTTTGAAAGATTATAACCTTTGAAAATATTATAATTTTTAAATTTTTTTCAAAAGTGAATAAATATTTATTTATAATAATCATAATAATTATTATGATTATTATTCTAATAATAAATTAAAAATGAATAAATATTATAATAAATTTGTTTAAATAAATTATTATTCTAATAATAAATTTTTTTCAAAAGTGAATAAATATTATAAATCCAATATAAACAATTTTATTGATAGATATTCTAATAATTATCAAAAAATAAATTAAAAATGTATTATAAATAAGATTGATATTACTTAAAATATAATATCAAAACCTAAAATGATTCAAAAGAAAAGCAAAATATATTACTTAATATTAATTATTTGTTTTTAAATTTTATTCTTTTTATAAGCTTATCTATTTTGTGATGAAAAATAATTTTTATAAATTATATTTTTAACTCAATTTATTCTATAATTAATATATATATATATATATAACTAAACAATCAAAATGAATTTTTTAAATTATAATGAAGACAAATAAAAATGAGATTTTTTAATTATTATTTAAGGTATACCCGTTTAAACGATTATCTATATAGGGGTATCTGGATTTTGTAGTTTAATGATTTATAAGTTTTATAGGTTTTATAGGTTTTATTTAAACAATGAAATAATAAAAAATATATATTTTTTATGGTTATTCACATGTTCAAAGGTTATAATCTTTGAAAATATAATAATTTTTAAATTTTTTTCAAAAGTGAATAGAATATTTAGTTATAATAATTATTAGATCTATATATCATATAAATATTTTTATTGATAAATATTCTAATAATGATCAAAAAATAATTTAATAATCTATTATTAATAAGTTAGATATCAATTAAAATATATTACCAAACCTAAAATGATTCAGAAACAAAGTAAAATATATTACTATATAATACTTTTTTGTTTTTAATTTTTCTTCTTCTTTTAATAAGTTTATCTATAATTTTTTGTTGAAAAATAAGTAATATAAATTAAATTTTTCTAACTTATAATTTATTTTGTAATTAATATTTATATAAAAATAAATAAATAAATAATTAATTAAAATGAATATTTAAAATTATAAAGAAAAAAATAAAAATGAGATTTATTATTTATTATTTAGGATATACCTCTTTAAAAAATTTATCTATTTAGAGTTTTCGACATTTAGAAATTATTGATTTAAGTATTTAGGCATTTAATGGTTTATAGCTTTTATCTAAACAATGAAATAACAAAGTGTTTATTTTTGATATATTTTCAAATTTTCAAATGTCATAACATTTGAAAATATAATAATTTTAAAATTTTTTAAAAATGTGAATACAATATTTAGTAATAATAATATTATAACTATATATAATATAAAATAAATATAAATAATTTTATTGATAATTATTATATCAATTATCAAAAAATAAATTAATAAATTATTATTAATATAATAGATATAAATTAAAATATAATTAAAAAATCTAAAATGATTCAAAATCAAAGTAAAATTTATTACTAAATAAGAATTTTTTTTAGTTTTTGCATCATTTTATAATCTTATATTTTTTTTTGATGAAAAATATATTATTTAAATTATATTTGTCACTCATAATTTATTTTGTAATTAATATTTCTATAAATTATTTAAATTATATTTAAGGTTTACGAGTTTAAAGGTTTATGTATTTAGGGGATTCAGGGTTTAGGAGTTAAGAGATTTATGTATTTAGGTATTTAATAGTTTATAAGTTTTATTTAACCAATGATATCTCAAAAAAATTATTTTTGTTATTTTTTCTGATTTTTGAAGGTTATAACCTATGAAAATATAACAATTTTTAAATTTTTTTAATATGTGAATACTATATTTAGTTATGATAATCTTAATAAATATATATCATGTTAATTCAATATAAACAATTATATTAAAAGATATTATATTAATGATATAAAAATAAATTAATAAACTATTATTAATAAGATAGATATTTTTTAAAATATTTTTGCAAAACATAAATTTATTCAAAATTAAAGTATAATATAATACTAAATAATAATTTTTTTAATATTTTGCTTCTTTTTATAAGTTTATATTTTTTGTTAATAAAAGTTAATTATTTAAATTATATTTTTCTTCCACATAATTTATTTTTAATTTATAATTCTATAAAAATAAACTAATAAATAATTAAAATGAATATTTAAAATTATAATGAATACAAATAAAATTGAGATTTATTTTTTATTATTCAGGATATAGAAGTTTAATAGTTTAAGTATTTAGGTGTTTTGGGGTTTAGTGATTAAAGTATTTAGGACTTTAGTGATTTATAGTTTTTATTTAAAGAATGAAAAAATAAAAAATTAAATGTTTTGATGTTTTTAATTTTTGAAGATTATAACCTCTGAAAATATAATATTTTTAAAATTTTTTTTAAATGTTAATATAATATTTAGTTATAATATTTTTAATAATTATATATAGTGTAAACTCAATATAAATAGTTTTATTAATAGATATTATAATAATGATTAATAAAAAATAAATAAACTATTATTAATAATAATTATATAAATAAAAATATAATTGCAAAAACTAAAATGATTCAAAATCAAAATAAAATATATTACAAAATAATAAATTTTTGTTTTTAAAATTTTGCCTCTTTTTATAAGCATATATATATTTTTTGATAAAAGATAAATTATTTAAAATAGATCTGTCTCACTAAAGTGTATGTATTTAGGCATTATGGGCCTTATGAGTTTACTGATTTAACTATGTCTGCATTTAGTGGTTTATAGGTTTTATTTAAAAATTAAAATAAAAAAATATTTATTTTTTTATTTTTTGATATTTTGAAAGGTTATATCATTTGAAAATATAATAATTTAAAATTTTTTTCAAATGTGAATTCAATATTAGTTATAATTATCATTATTATTTATATATCATATAAATTCAATATAAACAATATTATTGATAAATATTCTAAAAATGATCAAAAAAAATAAAATAATCTATTATTAATAAGATAGATATCAATTAAATTATAATAAAAAAACCTAAAATGATTCAGAAAAAATCAAAATATATTACTATATAATAATTTGTTGTTTTTAAATTTTTTTTTCTTTTAAAAAGTTTATCCATATTTTTTTGATGAAAATTAATTTATATAAATTATATTTGTTTAACTCATAATTTATTTTTTAATTAATATTTATATAAAAATAAACAAATAAATAATTAAAATGAATATTTAAAATTATAATGAAAAAAAATATATTGATATTTATTCGTAATTAATTTTGGTATACCAGTCTAATTTAAATTAGATCTATCTCACTAATAATTTATTTTGTAATTAATATTTCTATAAAAATAAACTGATAAATAATTAAAATAAAAATTTAAATTTATACTGAATAAAAATTAAAATGAGATTTATGATTTATTATTAATGTATACAATTTTAATATTTTAAGAATTTAGAGGTTTTTTCGTTTATTACTTTAAAGATTTATGTTTTTAGGCATTTAGATGTTTATAGGTTTTATTTAAACAATAAAATAACAAAAGATTTATTTTTCATATTTTTTAACATTTTCAAAGGTTAAACCCTTTGAAAATATAATAATTTTAAAATTTTTTTAAAATGGGAATACAATATTTAGTAATAATAATCATGATAATTATTTATAATATAAACTAAATATAAACAATTTTATTGATAGATATGATATCAATTATCAAAAAATAAATTAATATGCTATTATTAATATGATAGATATAAATTAAAATATAATTGCAAAACCGAAGAATATTCAAAATCCAAGTAAAATTTATTACAAAATAATAATTTTTTTTAGTTTTTACTTGTTTTTATAATCTTATATTTTTTTGATGGAAAAAAAATTATTTAAATTATATTTGTATCACTCATAATTTATTTTGTGATTAATATTTTATTAAATTATTTAAATTATAGTTAAGGTTTACGAGTTTAAAGGTTTAAGTATTTAGGGGCTTTTGTGTTTAGGAGTTTACAGGTTTAAGTGTTTAGGCATTTAGTGGTTTATAAGTTTTATTTAAACAATAATATAGCAAAAAATTTATTTTTATTATTTTTCTAATTTTTGAAGATTATATCCTTTGAAAATATAATAATTTTTAAATTTTTTTTAAATGTAAATATAATCTTTATTTATAATAATCTTCATAATTATAATTCATTTAAATTCAATATAAAAAATTATATTGCTAGATATTATAATTATGATCAAAAAATAAATTAATAAACTATTATTAATAAAATAGTTATTATTTAAAAAGTATTTGCAAAATCTAAATTTATTCAAATCAAAGTAAAATATATTACTAAATAATAATTTTTTTAATGTTTTGCTTTTTTTATAAGTTTATATTTTTGTTATTAAAAAATAAATTATTTAAATTATATTTTTCTTAATCATAATTTATTTTGTAATTTATAATTCTATCATAATAAACTACTAAATAATTAAAATGAATATTTAAAATTACAATGAATACAAATAAAATTGAGATTTATTATTTATTATTCAGGATATACCGGTTTAATGGTTTAAATATTTAGGTGTTTTTGGGATTAGGAGTTTAGTGATTTAAGTGTTTAGACCTTTAGTGATTTATAGTTATTATCATAAAGAATTAAAAAACAAAAAATTAAATTTTTTGAATTTTTTTAATTTTTGAAGGTTGTAACCTTTGAAAATATAATAATTTTAAATTTTTTTAAATGTGAATATAATATTTAGTTATAATAATCTTAATAATTATATATAATGTAAACTCAATATAAATAATTTTATTGAGAGATATTATAATAATGATCAATAAATAAATTAATAAACTAGTATTTATAAGAATGATATAAATTAAAATATAATTGTATAATCTAAAATGATTCAAAATCAAAATAAGATATATTATTAAATAATAAATTTATTATTTTTAAAATTGACTCTTTTTATAAGCATTTTTTTTTTGATGAAAAATAAATTATTTAAATTAAATCTTTAAACTCATAATTTATTTTGTAATTAATATTTCTATAAAAATAAACTAATAAATAATTAAATGAATATTTAAAATTAAAATGAATACTAATAAAAATGAGAATTATGATTTATTATTTAGACTATACTAATTTAATGTTTGAGTATTTATGAGCTTCGGGGATTAGGAGTTTAGTCATTTTAATTTTTAGTCATTTAGTGGTTTATAGGTTTTATTTAAAAAATAAAATAAAAAAAAGTATTTTTGTTATATTTACTCATTTTTGAAGGTTATAACCTTTGAAAATATAATAATTTTCAATTTTTTTTGAAAAGTGAATATAATATGAAGTTAATAATAATAATAATAATTAAATATCATATAAATTCAATATAAATTATTTTATTGGTATATATTATAATAATGATCATAAAAAAATAATAAACAATTATTAATAAGATTAATATTGTTTAAGATATATTTGCAAAACCTAAAATGATTCAAAATCAAAGTGAAATATTTTACTAAATATTAAATTTAAATTTTTAAATTTTTGTATCCATTTATATGCTTATATCTTTTTTGATGAAAAATAATTTTTTTAAATTATATTTGTCTCACTAATAATTTATAATTTAATTTATAAATCTATAAAAATAAACTAATAAATAATTAAGATATATGTTTAAATTTATAATGAATACTAATAAAAATGAGATTTATTATTTATTATATATAGTATAGCGGTTTAATCGTTAAATTATTTAGGGGTTTTTCCATTTAGAAGTTTAGCAATTTATGTTTTTAGGTATTTAGTGGTTTATAGGTTTTCTCTATATAATAAAAAAAAATTTTTTTTTTGATTTTTTCTGATTTTCAAATGTTATAATCTTTGAAAAAAAAATAATATTTAAATTTTTTTAAATGTGAATACCATATATAATTATAATAATCTTACTAATTATATATCATATAAATTAAATATAAATAATTTTAATGATAGATATTATAATAATGATCAAAAATTAAATTAACAAACTATTATTAAAAATCTAAATATTAATTTTTAAATTTTTCCTTCTTTTTTTAAGCTTATATTTTTTTTTGATTAAATATAAATTATTTAAATATTGTTTGTCTCACTCGAAATTTATTTTGAATTAATTTTTCTAAAAAAGTAAACTATAAATAATTAAAATGAATATTTAAAATTATAATAAATAGAAATATAAATTAGATTTATTATTTAATAAGTAGAATATAGCTATTAAAAGTTTTATGTATTTAGGGGTTTTGGGGTTTATGAGCTTACTGATTTAAGTAAGTAATCATTTAATGATCTATAGGTTTTATTTAAAAAATGAAATAACAAAAATTTATATTTATTATTTTTTCTCATTTTTTAAGGTTATAACTTTCGAAAATATAATAATTTTTAAACTTTTTTTCAAAAGTGAATACAATATTTATTTATAATAATCTTAGTAATTATATATCATATAAATTCAATATAAACAATTTTATTGATAGACATTCTAATAATTATCAAAAAATAAATTAAAAATCTATTATGAATAAGATTGATATTACTTAAAATATAATATCAAAACCTAAAATGATTCAAAAGCAAAGCAAAATATATTACTAAATAATAATTATTAGTTTTTAAATTTTTATTCTTTTTATAAGCTTATCTATTTTTTGATGAAAAATAATTTTTATAAATTATATTTTTAACTCATAATTTATTTTATAATTAATACAGATATACAAATAAAAAACTAAAAATCAAAATGATTTTTTTAAATTATAATGAAAACAAATAAAAATGAGATTTATTAATTATTATTTAGTGTATACCGGTTTAAAGGATTATCTATATAGGAGTATTGGGATTTTGTAGTTTATTGATTTACATGTTTAGTCATTTAGTGGTGTATAGGTTTTATTTAAACAATGAAATAATAAAAAAAAAATTTTTATTATTTTTTCCCATTTTCTAAGGTTATAATATAATAATTTAAAATTTTTTTTCAAAAGTGAATATAATATTTAGTCAGAATTATCATTATATTTATATATCATAAAATTCAATATAAACATTTTTATTGATAAATATTCTAATAATGATAAAATAATAAATTAATAATTTATTATTAATAAAATATATATCATTTAAATTATAATTACAAATATTAAAATGATTCAAAAGCTAAGTAATAATATTTAGTTATAATAATCTTAATAATTATAAGACATTTAAATTCAATATAAGTAATTTTATTTATAGATAATATAATAATGATCAAATAATAAATTAATAAACTATTATTAATAAGATTGATAGCAATTAAAATATAAATACAAAACCTATAATGTTACAAAATCAAAGTAAATATATTACTAAATGATAATTTTTTAGTCTTTAAATTTTTACTTATTTTTTAAGCTTATATTTATTTTTTGATTAAAAATAAATTATTAAAATTATATTTGTCTCACTCTCTATTTATTTGAATTTAATATTTCTATAAAAAATAAACTAATAAATAATTAAAATGAATATTTAAAATTATTATGAATACAAATTAAAATGAGATTTATGATTTATTATATTTGGTATACCGGTTTAATGGATTTTTAATTTAGGGGTTTTGTCATTTAGGAGTTTAGCAATTTATGTTTTTAGGGATTTAGTGGTTTATAGTTTGTATTTATATAATAAAAATAAAAAATATTTTTTTGATTTTATCTGATTTTCAAAGGTTATAACCTTTGAAAATAAGATAATTTTTAAAATTTATATAATAGAAAAATTAATTCAAAATAAATTTCGAGTTAGACAAATATTATTAAATAATTTATTTTTAATCAAAAAAAATATAAGCTTATAAAAATGACAAATTTAAAAATTAAATATTTTTATTTAGTAATATATTTTGATTTGATTTTGAATCATTTTGTGTTATGTAAATATATTTTAATTAATATTTATATTATTAAAAAAGTTTATTAATTAAATTTTGATCATTATTATAATATCTATCATTAAAATTGTTTATATTGAATTTATATGATATATAATTAGTAAGATTAATATAATTATACATAGTATTCACATTTCAAAAAATTTTAAAAATTATTTTATTTTTAAAGGTTATAACCATTGAAAATCAAAAAAAAATCAAAATTTTTTTTTATTTTTATTATATAAATAAAACATATAACCCTCTAAATACCTAAAAACATAAATTTATAAACTCCTAAACGACAAAACTCCTAAATAATCAAACCATTAAACCGGTATACCATATATAATAAATCATAAATCTCATTTTAAATTGTATTCATTATAATTTTAATTGTTTATTAGTTTATTTTTTATAGAAATGTTAATTACAAAATAAATAATGAGAGAGACAACTATAATTTTAATAATTTATTTTTAATCAGAAAAAATATAAGCTTATAAAAAGAAGTAAAAATCTAAAAACAAAAAATTATTATTTAGTAATATATTTTACTTTTATTTTGAATAATTATATATAGGTTTTGCAATTATATTTTAATTGCTATCAATCTTATTAAGAATAGTTTGTTAATTTATTATTTGATCAATTTTATAATATCTAACAATAAAATTACTTATATTGAATTTAAATGTCTTATAATTATTAAGATTATTATAACTAAATTTTATATTTACATTTAAAAAAAATTTAAAAATTTTTATATTTTCAAAGGTTATAACCTTGAAAAATGATAAAAAATAACAAAAATAATTTTTTTATTATTTTATTATTTAAATAAAACTTATAATCCACTAAATGCTTAAACATTTAAATCTCTAGACTCCTAAACCCCAAAACCCCTTATATACTTAGATAATTAAACTTATATAACCTAAATAATAAATAATAAATAATAAATAATAAATAATAAATAATAAATAATAAATCTTATTTTTAATTGTATTCAATATAATTTTAAATATTCATTTTAATTATTTTTTAGTTTAATTTTATAGAAATATTAATTACAAAATAAATATGAGTGAGACAAATAAAATTTAAATAAATTATTTTTTATGAAAAAAAATAAGCTTATAAAAATAAATAAATTTTCAAAAATTTAAAATTTTATTTAGCAATATAATTTACTTTGAATATGAATTATTTTGGGTTCTGCAAATATATTTTAATTAATATCTATCTTATTAATAATAGTTTATTAATTTATTTCTTGATCATCAAAATAATATATATTAATAAAATGTTTTATATTGAATTTACATCAAATATAATTATTAAGATTATTATAACTAAGTATTGTATTCTTATTTTAGAACTATTGAAAAATTATTATATTTTCAAAGGTTATAACCTTTGAAAATCACGAAAATTCATAAAAATAAATTTTTTGTTATTTCATTGATTAAATAAAACCTATAAACACCTAAATGTGCTAACATATAAATCAATAAACTCCATTAACCCCAAAACCACAAAAAACATAAACCATTAAATAGGTATACCATAAATAATAGATAATAAATCTTTTTTTATTAGTATTCATTATAATTTTAAATATTCATTTTAATTATTTATCAATTTTTTTATAGAAAAATTACTTACAAAATAAATTATTAGTGATACAGATATAATTTAAATAATTTATTTTTCATCAAAAAAAAATATATGCTTATAAAATGAAAAAAAATTTTTAAAATAAAAATAATTATTTAGTAATATATCTTATTTCGATTTTGTATCATTTTTGATTCTACAATTATATTTTAATTTATATCATTCTTATTAATACTAGTTTATTAATTTATTTATTGATCATTATCATAATATCTATTAATAAAATTATTTATATTTAGTTTACATTATATATAATTATTAAGATTATTATAACTAAATATTTTATTCACATTTAAAAAAATTAAAAATTATTATATTTTCAAAAGTTACAACCTTCAAAAATTCAAAAAATAAAATTTTTTGTTTTTTAATTCTATAGATAATAATTATAAATCACTAAAGGTCTAAACACTAAAATCACTAAACTCCAAAACCCAAAAAACCTAAGTACTTAAACCATTAAACCGGTATATCATGAAGAATAAATAATAAATCTCAGTTTTATTCGAATTCATTATAATTTTAAATAATTATTTTAATTATTTATTAGTTAATTATTATACAATTATAAATTACAAAATAAATTATGAGTAAGACAAATTAATTTAAATAATTTATTTATAATAACAAAAATATAAAGTTATAAAAAAAGCAAAACATTAAAAAAATTATTATTAAGTAATATATTTTAATTTGATTTTGAATAAATTTACATTTTGCAAATATATTTTAAATAATATCTATCTTATTAATAATAGTTTATTAAATTTTTTTTGATCATTATTATAATATCTAGCAATGTAATTATTTATATTGAATTTAAATGACTTATCATTTATAGATTATTATAACTAAATATTATATTTACATTTGAAAAAAATTTAAAAATTATTATATTTTCAAAGGTTATAACTTTAAAAAATTAAAAAAATAATAAAAATAAATTTTTTGTTAGATCATTGTTTAAATAAAACTTATAAACCACTAAATGCCTAAACACTTAAACCTCTAAACTCCTAAACACAAAAGTCCCTAAATACTTAAACTTTTAAACTCGTAAACCTTAAATATAATTTAAATAATTTATTAAAATATTAATTACAAAATAAATTATGTGTGATACAAATATAATTTATAAAATTTATTTTTCATCATAAAAATATATAAGCTTTAAAAAGAAGCAAAAACTAAAAAAAATTATTATTTATTTATAAATTTTACTTGGATTTTGAATATTTTTAGGTTTTGTAATTATATTTTAATTTATATCTAACATATTAATAATAGCATATTAATTTATTTTTTGATAATTGATATCATATCTGTCAATAAAATTGTTTATATTTAGTTTATATTATAAATTATAATAATTATATTTACTAAATATTGTATTCACATTTTTAAAAAAAATTAAAATTATTATATTTTCAAAGGATATAACCGTTGAAAATGTGAAAAAATATCAAAAATAATTTTTTATTATTTAATTGTTTAAATAAAACGTATAAACCACTAAATGCCGAAAAAAATAAATCGCTAAAGTCATAAATGAAAAAACCTCTAAATACTTAAAATATTAAACTGGTATACATTAATAATAATTCATAAATCTCATTTTAATTTTTATTCAGTATAATTTTAAATTTTTATTTTAATTATTTATTAGTTTTTTTATAGAAATATTAATTACAAAATAAATTATTAGTGAGACAGATATAACTTAAATTAAACTGGTATACCCTAAAAAATAAATAATAAATCTCATTTTTTATTATAATTTTTAATATTCATTTTAATTATAAATTTTTTATTTTTATATAAATATTAATTAAACTATAAATTATGTGTTAGGCAAATATAATTTATATAAATTAATATTCATCAAAAAAATATGGATAAACTATTTAAAAGAAAAAAAAAATTTCAAAACAACAAATTTATTATATAGTAATATATTTTGATTTCTTATGAATCAGTTTAGGTTTTTTTTATTATATTTTAATTGATATATATCTTATTAATAATAGATTATTAATTTACTTTTTGATCATTTTTAGAATATATATCATTAATATTGTTTATATTGAATTTATATGATCTAAAATATAATGATTATTATAACTAAATATTGAAAACCACTAAATGCATACACAGTAAAATCAGTAAACTCCTAAGGCCCGTAATACCTAAATACATAAACCTTTAAACTGATATATACTACTTAATAATTAAGAAATCTAGTTTTTATTTGAAATTATTATTATTTTAAATATTCATTTTAATTATTTATAAGTTTATTTTATAGAAATATTATTACAAAATAAATTATGAGTG